>PVIW01009149.1:0-54206 GCA_004026585.1 Noctilio leporinus | reverse complement strand
TTCTTCTTCTTCTTCTTCTTCTTCTTCTTCTTCTTCTTCTTCTTCTTCTTCTTCTTCTTCTTTCTTCTTTCTTCTTTCTTCTTCTTTTTGTTGCTGTACCCTATGAGTTCTCTGAGCATCCCAGTCACCAGTTTTGAACTCTGCATCTGATAGGTTTACTATCTCCATTTTGTTTTGTCATTTTCTGGTGTTTAGTAGTCTCCCTGTGCTTGTTTCTATGTATTAGGTAGAGTTGTTTTTACCCCCTGTCTTAGTAATATGGCCTCTGTAGCAAAGGCACCTGTGTAGGGTGGATTCCTAGGTAATTGCCTCGGCAAGGACACCCACTTCACTGCTTTGTGACTCTGTTTGTGGTGGGGGGCTCAGAGGGGACAATGCCACTGCCTGGCATCTGGAGATTTGCCTGGCATTTGCCCCTTTTCCAGTCACTTTACCCACTTTCCATATTTGATTGGCACCCTTCCAGTTGCTGCCCTGGGGTTTGCTATGCTCTGAGATCATGCAGGCCAACTCATGCAACTCCTCTGCTCTGAAGCTACAGTGACTACCCAGTGTCCTGCAAGGACCTACACATTCAGCATATACCTTGTCCTCACATTTTCAATACAGCCAAAAATCCACCCTGCTATTCTTCATACATGCAAGGCATACTCTTGTAGCTGGACATTTACACTTGCTGTTCCCTTTGCCTGTAACTTTCTTATCCCTGACATGACTTGATTACTCTCTTTCATCAAATGTTATTAGTTCAGCAAGTAAGGCTTTCTCTAGTGAAATATGCTTCTCCACTTAACCCCCAGCATAGTCTATCTGCCCTCTTGCATTATTTTTCCCATGGCATATATCTTTAACATATTTGTCTTGATTATTTGAGTTGTTTATCATCTTTTCCCACCAATTTAAGCTCCAGGAAGGCAAGAATTTTTGTCTATTTTATTTAATGCCTTACCCCCAGCACCTCGGAAAGTGCCTGATGAATAGTCACCCTGTATATAGTTTGAGTGGACAAATGGATAAATAACACTGTCTCTCGAGAGGAAATTTGGTAGTTGGAAAACAAAGTTGGCAGGATATAGTTTATAGTATACATATTGTTTCATACCTCCTAAGCTTTGAATCATTTAGCTGTATTACCTATTAAAATAAGTAAAATTTAAAAGCCATAACTTAATTCCACCTAGGTTCTTATATATTCTCCTAAAAATGGGAGAAGGAAGTTTTGGCAAAGTAGTTTGATAGTGACAAAGTGTACTTTTTTATTCACCATGAAGTCTGATATCTTTATTATAATTTAAAGTAGTTATAAATTATGACCTAGATGGAGAGGAAAGAAAAGCTGTCACTTGCCTATAGGATTTAAAATTTTTAAAAAGATTTTTTTATTTATTATTTTTAGAGAGGGGAAGGGAGAGAGGCAGAGAGGAGAGAAATGAACCTTTGGGTTCACAGGTTGGCATCTATCCACTGTGCTACCAGCCAGGGCTCTATTTAAAAATTTTTAAACTTTATCTTTCCAGAGACTCTACTGACTGCACCTAAAATAATAACTAATATCCATTTCTTTCTAACCCCCCTTAGTCAAGCAGCTCCTTGTACACTGCAGTGATTTTTAAAAATATGTATGTCATGGTAAAGTCAGGGCTCAAATTAGCCAAAAGTACAACTTAGCTACTCTACAAGTAGCTATATCTTTGCTTCCTTCTTATCCATAGCTATGTACTGTTCTCTGGTTCATGTCTAGGCTTTTATGTGAAAGAACAACAGCCCCGTGCTCACATATAATGAAGGAAGGGACCTTAGATTTCCTCCATGCAGAATCTTTGGTGGTGGGAGTTAAGAAAACATGAATCTGCAGTTAATAGAGTTATTGTTTCCAGGGTCAAGGAAATGATTCCTCCAAGGCCACCTCTTACCCGCAGGACAGGAGGAGCTCAGAAGGTAAGTGCCGAAGCCAAGGTGAAACTATAAGTAGTAAGGTGTTAAGTGCATCATTTGAAAATAAAGCAAGGATTCTTCAGTGTGTTTTTCAGAAGAGGTGAGAAATTGTAGCTTCACAAATTTTCCTTTCTGTGTCTATTTGTGAGAAGTGGCTTACAATGAATAGTATTTGGTGTTTAATCTTTAGCTGGTATTCTCCTAGCTGGGAAGGAAAGAGCAATTTATGCCTAAAGTATTTACTGAATGTAAAACACAATCCAGTTTCAGAATTCCATTCCACCTCTTGATCTCTTTGAGGTCTTTTTACCAGTTTGTATTTTCCTAGGCTGTGAGTGACTACCACATGCAGATCAAGAACATTTCCAGAGCTATTCTGGATGAGTATCACAGGATGTTTGGAAAGCAGGTGACCAAGATGGAGAGTGATATAGATAGTGAAACCCTGGAGGAGCAGAAGTGCCAGCTCAGCTATGAACTTAACTGCTCTGGAAAATATTTTGCTTTCAAAGAACAACTCAAGGTAAATATTCATTTATTTAACTATTTCATGGGCTTTATGCAGCATCTTCTCTACATACCTAGTTGTCATTTTTTCTGTGGTTATATTCAGCTATGCTCCCATGTTTCTTGCTATTGCTGAAGAGAGGTATGTTCTCCATGATAGAATGTTAGGATAAGCTCTGTTCCTGCAGAGTTATGGAATGGTTCTGTATTCTTTTCAACTATGAACTTTAAGGAATTGATTCATCACTTGAGGCTAGGCCAAACTTTGAGCCAGATTTCATGTTGCTATAGCAAGCAGAAACTGTGTACAGTGTACTGATTCCATGACTAAATTATCTATGTCTTCTATTACAAATCTTTCCCTAGTCCATAGAGTCACTAAGATTTGAGAAATAGTTACCTAATAATAATTTCCTAAATAATAATGGCTAGCTTTTTTTTTTTTTTTTTTTTTAAGATTTTATATATCATTTTTAGAAAGAGGCGACGAGAAAGAGGCAGAGAGGGAGGCAGACATCAATGTATGGTTGCTTTTCACCTGCCTCCAGCCACAGACCTGACTGGAGACCTGGTTTGCAACCTTGTTATGTGCCCTAGCTGGGGAATCGAACCTGCGACCTTTGGGTTTGCAGGCCAGCACCTTATCCACTGTGCTACCAGCCAGGGCTAATGGCTAGCTTTTGATTTGTTTTTGGAAAGAGGGGAAGGGAGGGAGAAAGAGGAGAGAAATAGTGATATGAGAGAGAAATATCGATGGGTTGTCCCTCTCCTGCACCCTGACAAGCCTGCAACCCAGGCATGTGCCCTGACCAGGAATCAGACCAGTGATATTTCACTTTGTGAGACCACACAATTAATTGATCCACAACAGTCGAGGTGATAATGGCTAATATTTATTGAGTGTTTGCTGTATATCAGACAAATTTTTAAATATTTTCCTAATTTAATCCTCACAACAACCGTATAAGGTAGGTAATCCCCATTTTACAGCTGAAAACTGAAACATTAGTTGGTTAAGTAATTGGCCCAGGGTCACAGAGCTGGTAAAGATCAAAGATGGGACTCAAATTCTGGCCGTCTGGCTCCAAAATTCACATTCTTAACTGCTGTACTGCAGTGCTTCTCTATGCACATTTACTGTGTGCCCTGTATGGTACTAAACAAATAGGAAGAAAGCACATGAAAGAAAGTGAAAAACAACTGATGCTCATGGAGTCCAGAGGCAGTTCTCAGTAGGTGGCATGGTCACATTAAAGTTTGATTCTGGTTCTACTATTATTAGCTGGATGACCTTAATCAAGTGACTTTATACCTCTCTGAGCTTCAATTTCTTTTCCTAACAATGAGGGATAATATTAATGTTATCACATGGGATCATTATGAGAATTAAATAATACAATGCATGGAATATACTTAATATAAACCCTGGCAACAATGTTAGCATGTGTGTGTGTGTGGGAGGGGGGAGCCATCCTGGCTATAGCAATATGTTATTTGTACAGTATTTTAAGCTTCACCATCTATTATTTCATTTTGGCTTTTCAGTCATTTTCTGAAGTAAAATAGTAATACCAGAAGTACTTATCTATTTAACAAATGAGGAAACTGAAGTACCAACTATAAAATAATTTATGTTTGTACTGTGGCAGATTAAAACCAGCATTCCATTCTCCAGGTTCTTAAATCAGATCTTTTAGGGAGACCCCGGACCCACAGAGATCCCTCTGTGCTGTGGATGAAATGAAGACTTCCCAGGCAGCTATTCAAGTTGTTGCTAGGGGAGAGAAGGCTGGCAAGTGTCTGAGAGACAAATGTCTCGATTGTCTTCCTCCAAGATCTTTTATTGTGTGCAGTTAGCTTAAAGGCATATAACATATTTGTAAAGCTCATCAATCAATGTTAAACAGTGCTAATTACAGAAAATGGATATTATTCAGGAATAACAATTGAAGGAACAATGAGATCTTTCTCAGGTCAAAGTGTGTTCATTTAAAGTCAAAATTTAAACCTCTGCTGCTGGTACAATAGAGTGAGCAAGCAAGGTAAAGAACAGAGCAAGCTTCAAAGGTTATATAGAATGTTCTTATGGCCAGATTCCCACCGGGACCCTCTGGTTACAGCATGAAGATCTATATGCACCCAGCTTTCCCAGCTTTCCTGTCAGGTCTTACAGGCTTGGCCTGGTTTGCACGGGGCCCCTTGCCTTGACATCTCCCCAGGGGGACCCTGACAGTCTTTGTCCCTTGAGCCATATGGCCATCATAAGAGACATAATGCCTAAACCTAATGCTAACATTTCCTTCAGCTTCATGACACTCTTCACACAGTATGAGTCCTGCATTGACCATTATCAGTTATGATGATGACATCAAGAAAAGAAGTCATACAGAGTGTGTGAGTATGTTGAATAGGGGACAAATCAGAGAACCAACAGTTTAGCAGTCACCAAGGGAGAAATCAATTACCTTCTGAAATTCTGATGAACCTTAGACTAGGAGCTCAAGGGAGGCCTGTGCTGTTAGCATGGTGTTGGACTGTGTTATAGATGGGAGATCTGTATCTCTTGCAGCATGCTGTGGTAAAGATTGTAAGAGAAAAGTACTTGAAAACAGCATCATTTGAAAGCCAGGAGGAACTTCAGGCATTCATTAGTGAGCTCTATGTGTTCTTGGTGGACCAGATGCATGTGGCCTTAAACCAGGTAGGTGTTCAAGATCTAGGAGCCCTTCCCTTTTTCTGTAGGGCATCAGGGTTTCTTCTGAATAATTCCTTTCTTCTTTGTTTCTTTTATCCTTTAATTCTACAAACATTATTGAGGCATCTGCTCTGTGTTAGGCACTGAAACACAAATATGAATAAGAAACTGCCTAAATTATAAGACTAATTTTTAGGAGAACAGGGTGTATGCTCTTTTGACTTTCTATAAAATTAATTTTATAACTGTCAGAAATGTGATGGATAAAACTATATAAAATAGTCTATTTATGAAATGAAATTGATCATTCTGCTTATTCCGTGAATGTGTGCAATTCTCACTTTTTAAGACTGACAAGCAAAACAAAGAAAATCTATGAGTTTTCAGATATTATACCTCAATGACAATGACATTTCAAATATGGCTTTTCTCCCATTTGTCTATTCATATATATTATTTGCACAGCTTGCATCTTGCCTTTATTTTCTCATTGAAAAGATTTTTGCAGTTGTGGTTTATTTGAAAACAATGACAAAATCAGTCTTTTTGTTCTCCTGGTAGTCTGTCTGTAACCAGTACGCTCCTCAAACCCCCTATTCTATTTGCTCTTTCCTTCGCTGTTTTTTCTTCTCTGCCACCATTTTTTTTCTTTCACTTTCTTAAGCCTTCCTGGAAGGAGTAGGAGAGGACTGTCTAGTATCCTAGGATCAAAAGTATAACCCTGCTTTGAGCACAGATGATTTGAATGATTTGATTTAGAAAGTAACTGAGCATGAGATAGATGGCAATTATTGTTGCTTTATGTATCCAAGGAGTCCCTGTCTAGTAGAGGAGACAGGCATGAAATACAAATAACTGGTAGAATAAAGTAAGTGCTATGATAGAGTGTGTCTATGGTACAGCAGGTTAGTGGATGCCTAGAGAAAAAGTGATAACCTTTACTCTGGAACCTTTCAAAAAGGGATTTATAGAGGAGTACGCCTTGGAATTGGGCTTTGAAGGATAGAAAGTAGTTCTCTAGGCGAATATTTCAGAGCATTTGAGACATAGGGAACATCAAAAAGGCTTGGGAACCTGGAAGAATATGATATATGTAGAAACTGAGTATATTCAGGAGTAGAGGTTGAAGTGGTGAGGGATAGAGAAGCAGGAGTTGAAGCAGGAATTAGTAGTGTGAAGGGAGGCTTTGTACAAAAAACACTGATAGAATGTAGGATGGATTAGAGGTGATGAAGCTGGTGATATTAATTGATTATTACATTGTATGGAGGAAAAGAAGTCAAAGGTTCTTAAATCTAAGGCTTACTGACTGGGTAGCTAGTAGTACCATCAACCAGGACAAGAAATACAGCATGAGTAAATTTGTTGGGTGGCAATTGATGTTGAATTGAATTTTGAACATTGGTTCTAGTGGGGTTTTACTCAAGAGAGAGAGATGAGCTGGAGATGAAATTTGGTGAGCCATAAATATATAGGTGTTAGTTAAACTATGGTCATAGGTAAAGCTGCCAAGAAAAACATGAGTAGAGAGAAAAGCGAGCTGGTGGTAGAACCCTAGGAAACACCAACATTTAAGAGATGGATGAGTAAAAGAATTAATGAAAGAGATAAGTGAAAAAGGCAAAAGAGCCAGAGGACATTGTTGTCACAGAAGCTAAGGGAAGAAAATTTTGAGAAAAATAAGTGGTCAACATTGTCACATATTCCTAGAAATTTAAGAAAAACAAGATCTGGGGAGGGACGATGGGGAGCTGGTGAAAAGGTACAAACTTCCAGTTATAAGATAAATTAGTACTAAGGATATAATATATAGTACTATAGTTAACACTTCTGTATGATATGTGTATATATATTTGAAAATTTATGTTAAGAAAGTAAATCCTAAGAGTTCTCATCACAAAGAAAGAGGTTGCTTCCTCTTCTTATTGTATCTATGCAAGATGATAGATGCTAACTAAATTTATTGCAGTAATCACTTTACAATATATGTAAGTCAAACCATCATGCTGTGCATCTTACATTTATACAGTGGTGTATGACAATTACATCTCAATAAGACTGGGGGAAAAAGGAGTTGGAAAATTTAAGTTGGATTTGACAATAAGAGAGTTATCGTTAACCTTTATATAACAATTTCATTGGGCTGATTGAGTGGATTCAAATGATAATGAATTGAAGAGTAAATGAGTGATTAGGGAACTACTAAATATAAATTCAGAAAGTTGGAAGATGAAGGGAAGAAGTCAGAAAGTAGTAGCTAGAAATTACAGAGATTTTTTTTTTTTTTTTCTTTAAAGATGTTAAAGCCTTTAGCATGTCCACAGGTTTTGGAAAGGGAGTCAGCAGGCTGGGAGAATGTGAAACTAGAATAAAGGGGATAATCAGTGACAAGCCCAGGGTATACAGGTGGAAAAGGATTAAGAGTTTAGATGGAAGGATTAACCTTGAAACATGGAAGTGTGCAATGTTTCTTCCTCTGAGGCTGAAAGGAAAGAGCTATGATGGCTGCAGAAATAAACAATTTAGGTATAGGGTTCAAAAGTTGTGGGATAACTTGCCTAATAATTTCTATTTCCTTTGTGAAGTAATGCCTTTACCGAAAGTGAAGGGGATAAGGATTGAATGAAAAGTTTGAAGGAAAAAAAAAAGATATTGCATAGCACTATGGCATAGGTTGCTGAACAAAGACAAATATATAGATTGCTGAGGGCATTAAAGGCCTTCAGCTAAGATTGAATGCCAAAACAATTTGTGGCAGCTCAGATATCTTTATGTGTGTGCAGTTTTCCTCAGGACCAGATACTGGCTCCTATCTAAAAATGAAGTCAGATTGTAGTAGTGCTTTAATTTGGGAATTTTAAGGACAATTGCAGGAGGAAAAGGATACCTGGGACTTGAGTGTGCTGGTGATTGAGTATGTGTGGATGATCATGAAGTCTTCATCTTGGGAAATAATAGGCATATTAGAAGTGAAGGAAATGAAGTCAGAGGGCAGTTTTAAGGGCACTAAGTGACTTAAAGCATCAGGCTTGAAAGTGGGTTCTGTTAGTGGGATAGTTGAGGTAGAGTATTTTTGGTATTGGCATGGAAGTATTTGCTGGAAGGATTTGGATGTTAAGATCAAAATTAAAAAGAGCAAAGAACAGAAACATTAAGTAATTATCAGAAGTTCTCTTTGGCCCATCTCAAATTTAGCTTTACTTCTCACATCCCTTAGCAAGCCTGCTTGTTAAAGTCACTGATACTATTTTTTACTTCCAATTAAGGAATTTTTTGGGGGGGGTCTTCTTTGGTTATAGCTCCTGATTCAAAAGATTGTTTATTATACAAGACTTGCTTTCCTATGTGGGTATATAGGATATATATATTTTTCAGTGTCCTCCTATATTACTGGCCATTCTATAATGTCTTCTTTGTAGGGTCTGCCTATATTTTCTCACTAAATTGTCGATATTGCTTCCAAAACTCTATTCTTAGTCTCCCATTTCTTGATACTTGAAGACTCTAGTGTGTATCAATTTTTTTTCATGACACTTAAAAATTATAATATTTATCCTGTGCACTAGAGAAAGTGTTAGAGATACTGACTGCCCTGAGAGTTGAGGAGAGCAGTTTTGTCCTAAGTAATTTTTACTCATTTCCCAGGTAGTTAGATAACTGAGCTTCTCTTTCACCATTGATATTTCTCTCTTGCTTCACTTTCACTCTTACTGTATGACAAGATTGTAAGAAACCTCAGTATTATTTTAGACCTCATGATTGGAGCCTCACATGTGGTTTAGTCTTATAAAACTTCTTTACTTGTAATTGCTTTGCATTTTGTCTGCCTAACATTTTGATGTTTACAAGACCATGCCAGATGATATCCAAGGTGCTGTCCCAATCATTCATACAAGTAGTGAACAGCTTCAGCTCTTTGCATTTGAAGCAGAAGTCAATGAGAACTTTGAAATGGCAGCTGTATATTATGAAGAGGTAACTAAACATCTTCCTATTGTTTGTTGTTACCCTTATTCTTACAGTATTCTTATTTTTACAATTTGGGTATAATAAATATTAGTTCTTGACTACTTAAAATCCAACCTGATTAGTGAAAGGATGAACACATAGGTCAATAAAACAGAGTCCAAAAATGGGTCCATACAAATAAGCCTACTTTATTTTTGACAAAAGTATAAAAGAAATTCAATGGAGAAAGGATAGTGTTTTAAAAAAAATAATGGTGTTAGAATAGTTGGTCATCCTGTTAAAAAGAAATAAACACTTGACCCAAACCTCAAGTGTTGTATGATAATCAACTCAAAATGGAGGAAAGATCCATGATGGAGGCATAGACACACTGTATCTCCTTCCACAACCAAAAACAATACATCTACCTCAAAACTAGGGACATCCAGAAATTCCTGCATGTTGAATTGCACAAAAGTCCAACAAACAAAAGGCAGAAGGAAGAAAAACTTATCCAGACAGGTAAGAGAGGCAGAACTGGGACACAGAGGAAGCAGTTAGGTGAGCAGATTGCTGGTGCCATTGGCTGGCAAGCTGTGCAAGATGGTGGTGTAGGTGGAAGAGTGGCAGGGGGCCACTGGCTGGCAAAAATAAATCACAGTAGGGGTACCTATTGAATGCTCCCAGCACCAGACCAGATCACTCAGCTCACTGTTCCAGTTCTGTGCTAGGGGAGAAAAAGAAAGCCACATTGCTTTTTCTGTTGTGAAAACAAGTAGGGGTTGAGGCAAAGGGACTATCAGGAAGAATTCCTTATGTTGAGAGGCCCACAGGGTTCTAAAACATCCACAGACCCACCCACTCCAGTAATCATGCAACTAGAGAAGAGCTAGCTCCATACAGGAAGCAGGAGAAGTGCCTGAAAAAGGGGCAAGTACTGAGCAATCAGCATAGTTCCCTCTCATACCCCCCCACCACCACAGACAGCATCACAAACTGGTAAACTGGGTTGCCCCACACTGATGAGTATCTAAGGCTCTGCCCCTTACAAAAAGCAGGAGTGACAGCTCTATGTAAGACACAGAGGCAAATAGAGGAGCCTATCAAGATGCGGAGACAGAGAAATATGACTCAAAAAGAGCACAAGTCCAGGTCCCAGTGGCTGAACTAAGCATCAAAGAAATAGCCAGCCTGACAGATGGATGAGCAGATTGCCAACCAGACAGATGCACAGTTGAAAATGCTGGTAACAAAGATGCTCACAGACTTGAAAGATATGCTTGAGTATGGTGAACACATAAGGGAAAAAGTGAAGTCTAGGCCAAGTGAAGCAAAGGAAAATACATACAAAATTGATGATGAATGGAAGGAAAATGGGGTTCAAATCAACAATTTGAAACATAAGGAAAAAGTAAATAGTCAACCAGCACCAGAAAGTGGAAACAAGAACTGAAAAAATGAGGAGAGGCTTAGGAACCTCTGGGAACCTCTGGGACGACTTTAAACATGCCAATATCTGAATCAGAGGAATGCCAGAAGGAAAAGAGGAAGCACAAGAAAATGAAAACTTATGTGAAAAAATAATAAAAGAAAGTAGATGAAGGAAATAGACATACAAGTCCAGGAAGCACAGAGAGTCCCGCACAAGCTAAATTCAAATCACACCACACCAAGGCACATCATAATTAAAATGCCAAAGATTAAAGATAAAAAACAAAACAAAAAAAAAAACAAAAAAACAAAAAAACTTAAAAGCAGCAAGAGAAAAGAGAGTTCCAATAAGACTATCAGCTAATTTCTTAAAAGAAACTTTGCAGGCAAAAAGGGCCTGGCAAGAAATATCCAAAGTGATGAAAAGCAAGAACCTAAAACCAAGATTACTCTATCCAGCAAAGCTATCATTTAGAATGGAAAGGCAGATAAAGTCCTCCCCAGATAAGGTAAAGTTAAAGGAATTCATTATCACCAAGGCATTATTATATGACATGTTAAAGGGACTTATTTAAGAAAAAGATAAAAACTATGAACATTAGAATGACAACAAACTCACAACTATCAACAACAGAACCTGAAAAATGAAAAATAAAAAGGAAAATGAAAACAAACCAAGGAAACAACCAGGTATGGGGATCATTGGGAGGGTTATCAGCTAGGAGGGAGAAGGGGGCAAAATGATGAAATGGTGCAGGGATTAGGAAACATATTTGGTGGAAACAAGACAGAGGCAAGATAAGAATAATAGAGGAAAGGGTGAAACAGAGAACTTCTATGTAAAAGCTGTGGACATGAAATAAGGGAGGGAGGGACTGTGGGAGGGAATAGGCGTATTAGATAGGGGGGAGCAAAGGGAAAAGAATTTCAGACAACAATAACAGCATAATCAATAAAATATACAAGGCCCTGGCTGGTGGTGTAGTGGATAAGGAGCCGGCCTGCAAACCCAGAGGCCGCTGGTTCGATTCCCAGCCAGGGCACATAACCAGGTTGCAAGCCAGGTCTCCAGCCAGGTCTGTGGCTGGAGGCAGGTGAAAGGCAACCATACATTGATGTCTCCCTCCCTCTCTGCCTCTTTCCCTTCCCCTTTCTCTAATAAATAATAAAAATCTTAAAAAAATAAAAATAAAAATAAAATAAAATATACAAACAAATCAACTCAAAATGGATCATAGATCTGAACATAAAACATAAAACTATAAAACTTTTAGAAGAAAATGGGGGAGAAAATCTTTATAACCTGAAGTTAGGTAAAGAGTTCTTAGACATGATCTATCAAAAAAATTTGATAAGTAGAACTTCATCAAAATTAAAAACATATGCTCTGTGAAAGACACTGTTAAGGAAAAGGACCAAAAGATAATGCAAAAAATACATCTGACAAATGATTGATTGCCAGAATAATAAGAACTTTCAAAACTCAGCAATAAAAACAAATAAAAATGGGTAAAGGAATTGAATAGACACTTTACTACAAGGAAATTAAGTATGATAAATAAGAATTTGAAAAGATATTCAACATCATTAGTTATTGGGGAATGCAAACTAAAACCAGAATGAGATGCCACTGTATACTTTTTAAAATACCTAAAATGAAAAATGCTGGCATACCAGCTACTGGTTAGGATAAAAAGCAACTGAGATATCCTCAAACTTTGCTGGAGGAAATGCAGTGATACATATAGCCACTCTAGAAAAAAGTTTTGCAGTTTCTTATACATATATAATCTGACCCATTCCTGGGTATTTACCTTAAAGAAATGAAATCTTTTGTGTACAAATGCTTATAGCATCTCCAGTCATAGCTTCCCAAACCAGAAGCAACTCAAATATTCTTTAAAAGGTGAGCAGATAAACTAGGATCTATCCATGTAATGAGATACTATTTGGCAACAAAGGAAACTGAGACACACAAGGGAAATTATACTAAGGGAAAGAAATCAGTGCCAAAGGTTACATACTATATAGTTCCATTTATATTACATCCTTGAAAAGACAAAACTGTAATGATTAATAACAGATTACTGGTTGCCTAAGGTTATAAGTTGGGGAAAAGATGGCTATAAAAAGATGGCATGAAAAAAAAAAAAAAGATGGCATGAGCCCTGACTGGTTATTGAGCATTGTTTGGCCTGCGAACTGTAGGGTCGCCATTTTGTTTCCCAGCCAGGGCTGCAGGCTAGGTCTTCAGCTAGGTCTCCAGCTGGAGGCCGGTGAAAGGCAACCATACTCTGGTGTTTCTCTCCCTCTTTTCCTCTTCACTTCCCCTCTAAAAATAATAAATAAAAATCTTTAAAAAAAAAGCACGAGGAAGATTTCTGGGGTGGTTGGAGCTGTTCTGTATTTTTATTTTGTTGATGGTAACATGAAGGTATACATATGTTAAAATTCATAAAACTGTGTACCAAAAGAAAATAATTAATTTCTTATAAGTAATTAAAAAAATAAAACCTATATTCAACAAATTCAGCAAACATTTCCTGAACCCTTACAATGCTTTATGATTTACTGATCCCTTACACTGTGTTATGAATGACAATTGAGTTATCCAGTTCTGTTAGTACTTCCTACCACATGTATCATGAGCTAAATATATGAAAAAATAGTCTAAACCTTCATTTACATTTATTTAATTGAGATTTAATTCACCCATCTTTACATTCACTCATTTAAAGCGTACAATATTATATACTGTACCGTATTTACAGAGATGTGCAACTATCACCACAATCTAATTTTTAGTAGATAATTTTAATTATTTTTATTTTTAAATTTAACTTTTAAATTTCTCACAGTTTAGTTTCAGCATCATTTTTCATTGGATTCAGATGTACAGCATAGTAATTAGACAATCATAAACTTTGCAAGGTGTTTCCCCTGATATTTCCAGTATGCACCTAGGACCATACTTAGTTATTACAATATTATTGACTATATTCTCTATACTATACTTATAATAGACATTTTAAACAAATTTTAGGTTCATAGCCATACCACAATATAATTTTAAAATTTTGTATCACCCCAAAAAGAAAGCCTGTGCCCATCAACAGTCACTCGTCATTTCTCTTTATCCTCAGATTGAAGCAACCACTAATTTATTTTACATTGCACAATATATATAAATTTCCCTATTGTAGATCATGTAATAAGAGGTCTTTTATAAACTACCTTCTTTTCTTAGGTTTAAATTTATTTTTTGTGTATATTTTATTGATTATGCTATTATAGTTGTCCCAGTTTCTTCCCTTCCCCCCTCTGCCTGGTACCTTCTTTCCCTCTTATCAGCCCTCTTGCCTCCCTTAGTTCATGTCTATGGGTCACACATATAAGTCCTTTGGTTTCTCCATTTCTTATACTATTCTTTTTTTTTTTTTTTTTTTTAAGATTTTATTTATTATTTCCACAGAGAGAGGAAGGGAGAGAGGAAGAGAGGGAGAGAAACATCAATATATGGCTGCCTTTCACCTGCCTCCAGCCACGGACCTGGCTGGAGACCTGGCTTGCAACCTGGTTATGTGCCCTGGCTGCGGAATTGAACCAGTGAGCTTTGGGTTCGCAGGCCGGTGCCTTATCCACTGTGCTACCAGCCAGAGCACTTATACTAGTCTTAAAGTCCCCCTGTTTGTTTCGTACTTACCAATTATGCTTTTTGATCCCTGAACCTTTTCCCTCATTCTCCCTCTTCCCTGCCCCCACCAACAACCTTCCATATGATCTCCATTTCTATGGTTCTGTTCCTGTTCTGGTTGTTTGCTTAGTTTTTGCTTTTTAGATTTATTTGTTGACAGTTAGGAGTTTGCTATCATTTTAATGTTCATACTTTAGATCTTTTTCTTTTTCTTTTTCTTAAAAGATTTTATTTATTATTTTTAGAGAGAGAGGAAGGAAGAGAGGCAGAAAGGGGAAGAGACATCAATGTATGGTTGCCTTTCACCTGCCTCCAGCTACAGACCTGGCTGGAGACCTGGCTTGCAACCTGGTTATGTGCCCTGGCTGGGAATTAAACCAGCGATCTTTGTGTTTGCAGGCCGGTGCCTTATCCACTGTGCCACCAGCCAGGGCTTAGATCTTTTTCTTAAATAAGTCCCTTTAACATTTCATGTAAGAATGACTTGGTGTTGATGAACTCCTTTACCTTTACCTTGTCTGGGAAGCACTTTATTTGCCCTTCCATTCTAAATGATAGCTCTGCTGGATAGCGTATTCTTGGTTGTAGGCCTTGCTTTTTATTACTTTGAATATTTCTTGCTAGTCCTTCTAGCCTGCAAAGTTTCTTTGGAGAAATCAACTGATAGTCTATGGGAACTTCTTTGTAGGTAACTCTCTTCTTTCCTCTTGCTGCTTTTAAGATTCTCTCTCTACCTTTAACCTTTGGCATTTTAATTATGATATGTCTTCATGTGGTCCTCTTTGGATCCAACTTGTTTGGGACTGTCTGTGCTTCCTGGATTTGTATGTCTATTTCCTTTGTCAAATTTGGGGAGTTTTTCTTCATTTTTTGTTCAAATGAGTTTCAATTTTTTGCTTTTCTTCTTTTCCTCTGGTTTCCCTGTAATTTGGATGTTGGTACATTTAAAGTTGTCCCAGAGGTTCCTAAGTCTTTCCTTATTTTTTTTCATTTCTTATTTATTCCTTCTGTATTGGTTGACTTTATTTCTTCCTTATGTTCCAAATCATTGATTTGAACCCTGGATTTCTGCCCTTCACCATTGATTTTGTGTGGATTTTCTTAATTTCATGTAGTGTAACTTTCCCTTCTTCACTTATGTGTTTGCTAAACTCAATTATGTCTGTCAAGTCTGTGAGCATTGTTATCACCAGTGTTTTGACCTCTGTTCATTGGGTTGGCTATCTCTTTGTTGCTTAGTTTTTCTACAGGGGCCTTGATCTTCTTCCTTTTTAGGTCATACTTCTCCATCTCAACTTGATAGCCTCCTGTGTTTGCCTCTGTGTCTTAGGTAGAACTATTACATCTGTTACATTGTATGGGGCAGAGCCATAGGTATTCGTCATTGTGGGCAACCTGTTTCACTGCCTTTTGGCACTGTATGTGTGGGAGGGGGTCAGAGAGGGAACAATACCACTTGCTCAGCATTCGCTGCTTCTCTTTGTTACTTCACCTGTTTCCTGTATACAACCGGAAACAGCTAGAGGGTGCTGGTTCCTGGAGTGGGTGGGTTTGCAGACATTCTAGGATTTGGGAGTGGGGCTCTAAACAGACTCTCATGAGAGATAGACAGTTTCTTCCAC
Source organism: Noctilio leporinus (assembly GCA_004026585.1). Classification (NCBI taxonomy): domain Eukaryota; kingdom Metazoa; phylum Chordata; class Mammalia; order Chiroptera; family Noctilionidae; genus Noctilio; species Noctilio leporinus. The sequence continues at coordinate 38,374 of PVIW01009149.1, read as the reverse complement.
TTCCCCAGCCCCCGCTGGCTTTCACAGCCAGAAGCAATGTGGCTTTATTTTCACGGCGCTGGAATTGTGAGCTTTGAGGTCTGGCCTGGGACTGGGACTGGGTTTTCCTCCTGCTTTTATAATATGTGACCACACTTTCTGATGGCTGGCCAGAGCAACTGCCTTGCTGCCACCACTGCTGCCACAGCCACCATACCATGTCCTCTCCACCCTCGCTCCTCCCCTCCTACCTATCTGGATGAGCACTGCCTCTTTATATTTTTGTTAGTTGGATGGACTTCCATGCTTTTTGATTTTCTAATAGTCTTGGTTGTTTTTTGTTTTGAGGTAGATGTAATTTTTTTTATGATTGTAGAAGGAGGCAAAGCATGTATACCTATGCCTCCATCTTGGTTGGAAGTGACTACCTTCTTTCACTTAGCATAATTTTTAATCCTCATCCAAGGATATGCATTTAGAGAAAGAGGAAGGGAGAGAGGGGGAAGAAAGAACCATCAATGTGAGAGAGAAGTATCAATGGGTTTCCTCCCATATGCCCCCAACTTAGGATCACACCTGCAACCTAGGTATGTGCAGTGACTGGGGACTGAACCTGCAACATTTTGATGTATGGAACAATGCTCCAACCAACTGCATTACCGAGCTATGGCCATTTTTCATAATGGTTTTGAGAGTCATTCGTATAACACATATTAGTATTTTTTTTTTTTTATTCCTTAATAACATTTCATTGTATAGATATACCACATTTTGTTTCTTCACTCATTATTGATGGGCGTTTGACTTGTTTCCACTTTTTGGCACTTATGGATAATGCTGCTATGAAAATTCATGTATAAAGTATATATTTTTATATGAATGTATGGTTTCAGTTCTCTTGAGTATATACTAAGAAGTGGAACTGCTGTCATGTGGAACTGTGCTTAACTGTTCAAGAAACTGCCAAACTGCAGTTTTTCCAAAAGGCTGTGCTAATATTTTACATTCCTACCAGCACTAATTGAGGGTTTAATTTTCTCCATAGTCTTCCTAATGATTGTTATTGTCCACTGTTTAAAAAAATTATAGCCATTCTAAAGAGGTTGAAGTGCTATCTCACTGTGGTTTTGTTTTGCATTTCTCTAATGACTAGTGATTTTGAACATCTTTTCACATTTATAATTTTTTCCCGTGGGAAATATTTTCTAAATTCTAAATTAATTGACCGAGGAACATTTAGATCTCAATAAGTTCAAAGCATCAGTCTATAAATAAATTGTTATGTCCCATTGTGAGTGGCTTATTTTACTCAGTATTATGTCCTTAAGGGTTCACCCATGTTGAAGTATATGTCAGAATTTCTTTCCTTTTCAGGGCTAAATAATATTCTATTGTATGTTAGACCACATTTCACTTATCTATTCATCTGTCAACAGGCTCATGTGTTGCTTTTACCTTTTAGCTATTATCAATAATGCTGCTATGAACATGGATATACAGACATCTCTTTGAAACTCTGCTTTTGATTCTTGTATTTTCACAGAAGTGGAGTTGTTGTATCATATGGCAATTCTATTTTTAATTTTTTTTGAGGAGCTACTTTATTGTTTTCCAAAGTGGCTTCACCACTTTACATTCACACATTGTACAAGCGCTCTAATTTCTCCACCTCCTCATCAACAGTTGTTATTTTCTGTTTTGTTGATATTGATTCTCCTAATGGGTGAGAGGTGGGATTTCATTGTGGACTGAATCCTTGATGACTAGTGACGTTAAACCTCTCTTCCTATGCTTTTTGGCCATTTGTAGGTCAGATCTTTGGGAAAATATCTATTCAACTCCTTTCCCCATTTTTGAGTTATTGTTTAACATTTTGTTGTTGAGTTTTGGGGATTCTTTATTTACAGTATTGTGAATATTACCCCTTACCAGACATGTGATTTGTAAATATTTTTCCTATTTCTCCCCAAATCACTGTGAGTTATATTTTTATTCTGTAGATAGTTTCTTTGGATGTACAAAAGTTTAAAAAATTTTTTAATGAAGTTCAACTTGTCTGTTTTTTCTTTTGTCACCTGTGTCTTTGGTATCATTTCCAAGAAATCATTACCAAGTACAATGTCATGAAGCTATTGTCCTATGTTTTCTTCTCAAAGTTTTACAATTTTAGGTCTTGTATTTAAGTCTGTGATTAATTCTTAATTATTTTTTGTATACAGTGTTAGGTAAGGTCCAATTTCATTCTTTTGTATGTAGATACCCAGTTTTTCTAGAACTACTTGTTGAAAAGACTATTCTTTCTCTATTTACATTAATTACTTAATTTTAGAGCAAGAGAGGAAAGGAGAGAGAGAGAGGCGGAGAGAGAGAGAGGCAGATAGAGGTAAAGAAAGAAACATGGACTTGTTGCCCCACTTATTGATGTATTCATGGGTTGAATGTTATATGTGCCCTGACTGGGGATTGAACCCACAACCTTGGTGCATTAAGACAATGCTCTAACTTGCTGAGCTACCCTGCCAGGGCCTGTGCCTTCGCTATTTGAATGGGCTTAGTAACTTTGTCTAAAATAGTTTGACCATATATGCAAAGTTTTATTTCTGGGCTCTCTATTCTATTCCATTGGTCTATAGATGTGTCTTTTTAAAAAGATTTTATTCATTATTTTTAGAGAGAAGGGCAGGGAGGGAGGAAGAAAGAGAGAGAAACATCAGTATATGGTTACCTTTCACCTGCTGCCAGCTACAGATCTGGCTGGAGATTTGGCTTGCAACCTGCTTATGTGCCTTGACTGGGAATTGAACCAGCGACCTTTGGGTTCGCAGGCCAGTGCCTATCCACTGAGCCACCAGCCAGGAATTATATATGTGTCTTAATACCAGTACCACATTGATTACTATAGCTTGGTAAGTTTTTTTTTTCTCATTAGCCTATGTGATTGATATAGGTTTTTGGTGTACAATTAACATATTGTTGACTGGCAATTTTATACAAAACCTAATGCAAATGCAAGCACAAGTTAACTCATTATTAGTCAACAACATTTGGGCATGAAAGCAGTAGGGGTTTTTTGGGACCAGTCAATAATGTGTTAATACATCATCTATATATCGTATAGTGTGTTCACCACCCCAATCTCATTAAACTTTGTTTTAATGGGTCTCAAAATTATATATGATTTCAAAACTAATAATTTAAAAACTATCACACAACACCATTGCCACTACACCCCTCCTTTAAAACCACAAGAGAGAGGGGATGTTGACCTCTTCTTGGAATTCTCTCTTTGACTTCTGGCCAAGATGCTTTGCCTCCTCTCACAAGAAGGATCACAACTAACCCCAAAACAAAAAGCAGCCAAAACCTGTCAGAAAATCAAACTGTATGGAAGTCCAACAACCAAGGATTTAAAGAAGAAATATTCATCCAGACAAGTAGGAGGGGTAAAGATAGGAAGTGGGGTGGAGAAGACATGGTATGGTGGCAGTATGGTGGTGGCAAGGCAGAACAGACAGACCCACACTTATGTGTGGTGGATAAAAGCTGGGAAGGACACCTGGGGAGTGATCCCAGCCCCAGGCCAGACCACACAGAACAGGGTTCTGGTACCAGGAAAATAAAGCCTCATAGCTTCTGGCTGTGAAAACCAGTGGGAGTTGGAATGATGGAAGAAACTGCCCATCTCACAGGAGAATCTATTTAGAGGGCCCCCATGGTCCTAGAATGCACACAAACCCACCCACTCTGGGAACCACCACCATGGCAATAGCTAGACGGGTGCCAGTTACATACAAGTGGGTGAAGTCACTGGAAACAGGGTGAGTGCTGAGCAAATGGCATTGTTCCCTCCCTGACCCCTCCCCCACATCACCACAAAGCAGTGCAACAGGTTGCCCTGTCCTGGTGAATACCTAAGGCCCTGCCCCTTACAATGTAACAGGTACATCAAGATGAAGTCAAAGCAGCTTTACCTAATACACAGAAACAAAAACAAGGAGGCTGCCAAATTGAGGAGAAAAAGAATTATGGCCTAAATGAAAGAACAGATCAAAATTCCAGAAAAAGGACTAAGCAAAACAGAGATAGCCAACCTATTAAATGCAGAGTTCAAAACACAGGTGAGACTCTGGCTGATGGCACAGTGGATAAGGAGCTGGCCTGTGAACTCAAAGGTCACTGGTTCAATTCTCAACCAAGGCATATAACCAGGTTGCAAGCCAGGCTCCAGCCAGGTCCATAGCTGGAGGCAAGTGAGAGGCAATCATATGTTGATGTCTCTCTCCCTCACTGCCTCTCTCCCTTCCCCTCTCTCTAAAAATAATAAAATTTAAAAAACAAAACAAAACTGGTGATCAGGATGCTCAGAGAAATGATTGAGTATGTCAAATATATAAGGGAAGAAATGAAAGCTGTACTAAGTGAAATGAAGAAAAATCCATAGGCAACTAACAGTGAAGGGAAGGAAGCCAGAGTTCAAATCAATGAATTGAAACATAAGGAAGAAATAAACAGTCAACCAATATAGAGGAAATAAACAAGAGTTCAAAAAAATAAGACCCTGGGACATCTTCAGAAGTGCCAAGATCTGAATCATAGGGATGCCAGAGGAAGAGGATCAGCAAGAAATTAAAAACTTATGTGAAAAAATAATGAAGGAAAATGTCCTTAATTTCATAAAGGAAATAGATATACAAGTCCAGGAAGCACAGAGTCCCAAACAAGTTGGACCCAAAGAGGAGCACATGAAAGTAAAATGCCAAAGCACATAAGTAAAATGCCAAAGGTTAAAGATAAGGAGAGAATCTTAAGAGCAGCAAAAGAACAGAGTTCCCTACAAAGAAGTTCCCATAAGACTGTCAGCTGATTTCTCAAAGGAACTTTGCAGGCAAGAAAGGACTGGCACGAAGTATTCAAAGTGATGAATAGCAAGGACCTGCAACCAAAATTACTCTATCCAGCAAAGCTATCATTTATAATGGAAGGGCAGACAAGGTAAAGGTAAAGGAGTTTATCATCACCAAGTCATTATTATATGGAATGTTAAAGGGCCTTATTTAAGAATAAGAAGATCAAAACTTTGAACACTAAAATGACAACAAACTTACAACTACCAATAACTGAATCCAAAAAACAATAACAAAATAAACTAAGCAAACAAATAGAACAGGAACAGAACCATAAATATGGAGATCATATGGAGGGTTGTCAGTGAGAAGGGGGACAGGAGAGAATGGGAGAAAAGGTGCAGGGATTAAGGAGCATAATTGGTAGGTACAAAATGGAAAAGGGGTGTTAAGAATAGTATAGGAAATGGAGAAACCAAAGAATTTATATGCGTGACCCATGGACATGAACTAAGTGGGGTATTGCTGGAGGGAAGGGAGGTACCTGGTGGAAGGAAAAGACATTTGGGACAACTGTAATAGCATAATCAATAAAATATACTTAATAAATACAAATTAAAACTACCACAAAAAATCCCAAATGGTCCCTAAAACAATCTCCTTTCTTTCTGAAGGTTTTACAATGCATTGTAATCATTAACCAGTCTTTTACTATTAAATTTAAATGGCCAGTTGAGACAAACAGTTCTGAGACTTTCCTTCCACCACTGATTAAGACTGGCGTGGCAAATATTGGCGATAATATTTCATATTTATTTAGCCTTCTGAGCTTTCTGGGTGGGCTTGGTGACTTTGCCAGCTCAAGCTGCCTTCTTGTCCACTGCTTTAATGACAACCACAGCAACTGTCTGTCTCGTCACAAACAGCAACACAATCCAGAGGAAGATAGAGAAACTTTGAACACAATTGGGCTCGCCAGGAACTATGTCAACGATGGCAGCATTGCCAGATTTCAGAAACTTTGGGCCATGTTCCACCTTTTTTCCAGAATGATGGTCAACCTTATCCTTTAGCTCAGCAAATTTGCAAGCACCATGAGCAGTGTGACAGTCAGCACAGGTGCATAGCCAGCACTTATTTGACCTGGATGGTTCAGAATAATCACTTGAGCTGTGAAGCCAGCTGCTCCCATTAATGGGTTATTTTTGCTGTCACCAGCCACATTGCCCTGACTATCTTTGACAGACAAATTCTTTTTTTTTTTCTTTGTCTCTTTTTTTAATTGATTATGCTGTTACATTTGTTTCAATTTCTCTTCCTTGTTCTCCCCTCTGCCCAGAACCCTCCTGCCTCCAGTAATCCCACCCAATTTAGTTCATGTCCATGGGTCATGCATGTGAGTTCTTTGGTTTACCTTTTCCTGTACAATTCTTAACATCCCCTGTCTATTCCATGACCACCAATTATGCTTCTTAATCCCTGTGACTTCCCCTCTTTTTCCTCTTCCCCCTCCCAGCTGACACCCCTCCAAGTATTCTTCATATCTTTAATTCTGTTCCCTCTCTGATTGTCGGCTTAGTTTTTGTTTTTATTTTTTAGATTCTGTTGATAGTTGTGAGCACATTGAACTCTGCATCTGTTAGGCTGGCTATCTCCTTAGCTGTTAGGTTGGCTGTCTCTTCATTGTTCAGTTCTCGCACTGACACCTGGATCTGCTCCCTCTTTTGGGCTATGCTTCTCTGTTTCCTCAGCGTGACAGTTCTCTGTGTTTGCCTCTGTGTCTTAGGTAGTTTGGTTGCACTTGTTACATTGTAAGGGGCAGAGCCCTAAGAATTTGTCAGTGCAGAGCAACCTGTTTCACCATGTTGTGGCACTATATATGGGGGAGGGGTCCGAGAGGGAACAATGCTGCTTGCCTGTTGAGACTGGCTGTTGCTTCCTATGTCCCAGCCCCATTGCTTTTCACAGTCAGAAACAATATGGCTTTATTTTTCCCAGCGCTGGAACTGTGGGCTGTGCTGTTTGGCCCTAGGATCATTTCCCAGGTTTAAATGTGTGACTAAGCCCTCGCTAGTGGCTCAATGGATAAGGCTCCGGTCTGCGAACCCAAAGGTCGCTAGTTTGATTCCCAGCCAGGGCACATAACCAGATTGCAAGCCAGGTCTCCAGCCAGGTCCATAGCTGGAGGCAGGTGAAAGGCAACCATACATTGATGCTTCTCTCCCTCTCTGTCTCTCTCCTTTCCCCTCTCTCTAAAAATGGTTAATAAAAGCTTTAAAATAAAAATAAAATAAATGTATGACTGAGCTTTTCACCAAGGTCTTGGTCCTCATGGTGCTGCAGCTGCTGGCTTTAATTTTCCCAGCATTGGACCCATGGGCTACATGGTTTGGCCCTGGGATCACTTCCCAGGTTTAAATATGACAGTGCTTTCACTACAGCCTCAGCTCCAGTGCTGCTACTGCCATTCCCCTCCCCAGCTCTGCCTCTCCTACCTGTCTGGCTATTTGTTGCATTTCCATGTAGTTTGATTTTCTGAAATTTCTGCATTGTTTTTATTTAGTTTTGTGGTAGATTTAAATTTCTTCTAGTTGTAGGGGAGACTCAGCATGTCTACCTATGCCTCCATTTTGGCTGGAAGTCCTCAACAGACACATTCTTGATGTTGAAGACCACATTGTCCCCAGGAAGGGCTTCACTCAAAGCTTCATGGTGCACTTCAACAGACTACTTGAGCTGTAACATTAACGTTTGAGAACATTAGTCTCCTCGTGGCCCATGAGGACAGTACCAATACCACCAATTTTGTAGACATCCTGAAGGGGCAGATACAGGGCCTCATCAGGGGGATGAGGTGGTGGTGGTGGTGGTGGTGGTGATTCCATTGGCATTGCCATCTTGATGGGAGATTTTCCATCCCTTGAAGGCATGTTAGAACTTAGCTCCAACATGTTACCACTTTTTCAACAAGAAATTGGCACAAATGTTATTGTGTCAGGATTGTAGCCAATTTTCTTAGTGTAGGTAATGACTTCTTTAACACTTCCCTTGTATCTTTTCTGGCTGTAGTGCAGCTCAGTGGAATCCATTTTAACCAATAAGAGTTGTTTCACTCCCAGTGTATAAGCCAGAAGGGCATGGTCATGGGTCTGCCAATTCTTGAGAGACTGGCCTCAAATTCACCAACATCGGCAGGAATAATCAGGACAGCACAGTTCACCTAAGATGTATCTTTAATCATGTTTTTAATAAAGTCTCTGTGTCCTGGGGCATCAATAATGGTCACAATATTTTCTGGTCTTGAATTTCCACAGGGAGGTATCAATGGTGGTACCATGCTCACAGTCAGCTTTTAGTTTATCCAAGACCCAGGCATACTTGAAGGAGCCTTTCCCCATCTTCACATCCTCCTTCTCAAATTTTTCAATGTTTCTTTTATCAATCCCACCACCTTTGTAGATTTTATAGCTATTAGTGGTAGTCTTGCCAGAATCTATGTGTTCAATGATGATAATGTCAATATGAGTCTTTACCTTTGCCATTTTGGCTTTGATTTGTAGTGGTTTTCATGACACCTATGTTCTGAATGCAAACCTGTTTTTGGAAAAAAAGAAAAAAGCTGCAGCTTTGTAAGCTTTGAAATCAGGAGGTGTGAGTCCTCCAGTTTTGTTTTTCTTTTTAGGGGGTATTTGGTGATTCAGTTTCCTTGACATTCCATATCAATTTTTGGATAGGTTTCTCTCTTTCTCCAAAAAAAAAAGGGATTTTGATAATAATTGCATTGAATCTGTAAATTGATTTTGGTAATATCAACATCTTCACATGTTAAGTCTTCCAATCCATGATGTGGAGTATGTTTCCATTTATTTATGTGTGCTTTAACTTTTTTGAGCAATATTGTGTTGTTTTCATTTATTATAAAATGTATGTTTTTTGCATATTTATAGATAAACTTACATTTGCCAATTAATATTATGACAGAAATTGGACATGAACTAAGGGGGATGGGATTGCTGTAGGGAGGGGGTGCTAGGCAGAGGGTAGGAAAGGGAAAAGAAATTAGGGTAAATGTAAATAGCATAAAAAAGATTATTACAGAAATGAATATATATGAATCTTTAATATGAACCATAAAATCTATCATTAGTTTCCTAAGTAATTGAATAAGCTTAGAGTGATCAGAACACTAATGCTAGAAAATAATAAATTTTTAGATTATTTTAATTATTTATTGACTTGAGTATAAGCCAGAACACTGACTGCGTTAGGCATTCAGAATTCAGCGGTAAGCAAAAAAAAAGTCATAGCTTCTGCTTTTGTAGAGCTTATAGTAGTTATGGAGTGCTTCTGTGTGATGTCATGTGCATTGAAAATACGGCGATGTCACAATATTTTTGGTTCTGCTGATACTTCATGTTGTAGAGGCTGGTTCGTGAGCCCCAGAACCTGGAACACTGGCTGGACTATGGTTCCTTCTGCCTTCTAACTGAGGACAACATCAAAGCCCAGGAATGTTTTCGGAAAGCCCTTTCCCTCAATCAGAATCATATCCACAGGTATGGGTGAAGAGAGATGGGGACTGAATCGGAGCAGATAAGTTTCTATATGAAGTTGTCTTGCCTCCATGACTGTGACATGGGGCCATGCTGTTAATTATGTTGGTGATCTCTTCTCAGCTTGTTGTTGTGTGGCGTCCTGGCTGTCCTGTTGGAGCAATATGAGCAGGCAGAAATTTTCTTTGAGGATGCGACTGCCTTGGAACCAACCAATGTTGTAGCCTGGACTTTACTTGGTATATTTTCCCGTGCTCTGAATGTGTTTTTATTACATTATAAGGTTCTCCTTTGTCTTTCCACTTTGTAATGGCTCTTCATGTAGTTCTTAAACTTTGATAAAAATGTGGAAAATGTAAGTGAAATATTATAAATCTTCAGTAGGTCATGGTGGCAAATTAGTTACATTTATTTTAGCTTCTTTCTTTCTTCAGGTTTATACTATGAAATTCAAAACAATGACATTCGAATGGAAATGGCCTTTCATGAGGCCTTCAAACAGCTTCAGGCACGAGTAACAAAGCAGAAGAGCACTGGTACTGTAGAGTTCATTGAAGAAGGAGGGAAAATAGAATCCAGTTTTGGCCCTTGGGGACTCACTAGTGCTTCTTCTACAATAGCAATCAAGGTGGAACCCCCAGCAGGTAGGAACAAGGAATGGAAATGATTGGTGGCTATTGGAAAAATTATGAATAGAACCAGTAACATAGTAGTCATTCAATAAATATTCATGAAATGAGTAAGTAGAGTTTTGAGTTGATCCAGGGAAACCAGGGAAGAACCCTCCAAAATATTTCTTCAATGATGTGATTGAAAGTCTAAAGCTTTCACTGTTGCTATTCAGTTTTTTTCATCTTAGGGAATTTACTGTCTCTGGCCCTGGCTGGTATGGCTTAGTGGATTGAGCACTGGTCTGCGAACCCAAGGGTCTCAGGTTCAATTCCCAGTCAGGACACATACCCAGGTTACAAGACAGGTCTCCAGCCAGGTCCCCAGCTGGAGGCAGGTGAAAGGTTACCATACATTGATGTTTCTCTCCCTTTCTTCCTCCCTCCCTTCCCCTCTATCTAAAAATAATGAATAAAATCTTTTTAAAAAATTAAAAAAGAGAATTTGCTGTCTCTGTGCACCCCTAAAAGGAATATCATTCTAGCAGAGTAAATTTCTTTTTTTTTTCCTCCTCACTCTCTTCCCTAACAGATAAGGTTCCTTGTTTTGTGATTCTTAAATTTTTTTTTATTTGTCCACTCCCTTTTTTCCCTGTTCTTTGTTGCCATTCTTTTTTTCTCTAGGAAATTGGTCATTCTACTGTGTTTAATATGTGTTTTTATTTGTGTGTTATTTGCATTCTATTATTCTGTATGCATATATTTTCAACAGTTTGAGGTATAACTAATATTATATAAACTGCACATATTTGAATGTACAATTTGATAAGTTTTGACATGTGAACACACCTATGAAAATATCACCATAATCAAGATAATGAACATTTTCAAAATCCCCCAATCTTTCCTGTGTCCATTTGTATTCTTTTTCTCTTGCCCCCATTACCAGATAACCACTGGTTGTCATGTGGTGTTTCTGTCATATGGTGAGTTTGTATATTCTAGAATTTTAGAAATCTAGAAAAAATTAGAATTTTCTAGATTTTCTAGAATTAAATAGCCCAGTATGTACTCTTTTTTTGGTCAAATTTTTTCACATAATTACTTTGAGATTCAAATATGCTTTTGCCTATCCCAGGAATTAATGCCTTTATAGTTTGTCATTACATGATAAACCACAATATGTATCTATTCACCTTTTTTATAGATATTTGAGTCTTTTTGAGTTTGGGCCTATTAAAATAAAGCTGCTATGGGTATTCATCTACAAGTCTTTGTATGGATGTATGTTTTCTTTTCTTTTGTATAAATACTCAGGGCTTGAATGGCTGGGATTATGGGTTATTTAGCAGTTTTTAATTTTCTAAGTAGTAGGGACTTTTTTCATATATCTTTGCTTTTTACTTATAATTTAATTTCATTGTGGTTGGAAAACATACTTTGCATGATTTGAATCCTTTAAAATTTATTTTAATTTGTTTTATGATCTAGTATATGACCTTTCTTGATAAATATTCCATAAATTCTTGAAAAAAATGTGTATTCCACTGTTGTCGAGTTGAATGTTCTGATAGATATAAATTGGGTTTAATTAGTTGATTGTGCTGTTGTTCCTTTATCCTTTGTAGTTTTGTGCCTTTGAAGTTTTGTTTTAATAGTTCTTCCTTTCTCATCTTATTTTCTTCAATTAACTTTGTAATGTTAATTTTATATTTAGATCTTTATTAGAATTTCATCTATGAATGTAATGCTAGGTGGATATCCAATTTTATTTTCCATCATACAGGGATCTAGTTTTGTCAAAATCATTAATTAATCTTATTTCCCCCTTAGATTTAAGGTACATATGCCTTTGAACTCTCTATTCTGTGTTTTTATCTGATCTTAAAACAATATCACACTCTTTTTATTGCTCTGTTATTGTACTATATCTTAATATCTGGTATATCAGCTTTTCTAATTTTCTTGCTTTTTATATACCTGGCTTACCTATTCATGGACCTTTAATCATCTATATGGATTTTACAATGAGTTTATCAAGTACATAAAAATCCAGTTCAAATTTTTATTTGGATTATATTGTAGTTATAGATTAATATAGGGAAAGTGAACATGTGCATATTATGTACATATTATTTAAACCCTTCCACCCAAGTATGTTAAGATCTCTCCATTTATTCAGGTCATCTTCTATGTACTTTACTAAAGTTTTAACATTTTCTTCAATGAGGCTCTGTTTAAATAAGTCATAGATATTTTATAGATTCCGTTGCCATCATAATAGAATCTTATTTTAATTATACTTCTAGCTGGTTATTGCTGGTATTTTTTAGTGTACACTATTGATTTTATGCATTTTAGATTTTATTGTTTTTTATTTTTATTTTTTAAATTATATTCTATTGATTTTGCTATTACACAAATTCCAATCTTTCCTCCTTTGTCCCCCTTCACTCAGCCCCACTGTACTCTCTCAGGCAATCCTCACACCACACCATTATCCATGTCCATGGATCATGCATATATGTTCTTTGTGTTCTTTGGCTACTCCATTTCCTATACCATACCTTGCATCTCCATGACTATTTTTTTTTAATATAACACTTTTTAAAAATATTTTACTTATTATTTTTAGAGAGATGGGTAGAGAGAGAGGCAGAGAGGGAGAGAGACATCTATGTATGGTTGCCTTTCACCTGCCTCCAGCTATGGATCTGACTGGAGACCTGGCTTGCAATCTGGTTATGTGCCCTGGCTGGGAATCAAACCAGCGACCTTTGGGTTCACAGGCCGGCACCTTATCCACTGTGCCACCAGCCAGGGATCCGTGACTATTTAACTACCAATTTGTACTACTTAATCCCTTTACCTTTTTAATTTGTTTCTCCAAACCTCCTCCCATCTGGCAACCATCAAAAGGTTTTCTGTATCTATGATTCTGTTTCTGTTTTTCTAGTTTGTTTCTTTCGTTTTTTAATTAAATTGTTGATAGATTGGTATTTATAGATATTTTATTGTTCATATTTTTTAAAGATTTGTTTATTTATAGAGAGGGGAAGGGAGGGAGAAAGAGGGAGCAATACATTGATGTGCAAGAGAGACATCAATTGGTTGCCCCTCACACACTCCTGAGAACCCAGCTGCAACACAGGCATGTGCCCTGGCTGGGAATCAAACTGGTGGTCTTTTGGTTCACAGGCCAGTGCTCAATTCACTGACCCACACCATCCAGGGCTATTGTTCATTTTTTTGATCTTCTTAAAGAAAATTCTTTAACATTTTATATAATAATGGTTTGATAATGATGAAATCCTTTAGCTAATTCTTGTTTGGGAAGCTTTTTATCTGCCCTTTGAGTTCTTTTGATTAAATAAAAAATTGTTCTATTACAGTTGTCAAAATTTTCCCTCATTGCTCTCCCATATCCTGCCCACCTATCCTCCTCCCACAATCAATCCCAGCTGTTGTTCATGTCCATGGTTCATTTGTATTAGTTCCTTGACTAGCACCTTCCCCTTCTTTTCCCCCTTCTGCCTCTCACCTCTCTCTCCCTTGTGATCACTGTCACTCTGACCCTTGTTTACAGCTTCTGGTTCTTTTGCTAATTTGTTTATTTTATTCATTAGGTTCCTGTATTAGGTGAGATCATGTGCTATTTGTCTTTGGCTGCCTGGCTTACTTCACTAAAAACTCTCCAGTTTTAATCCCTGGCTGGTGTAGCTCAGTGGATTGAGTACTGGCCTGCGAACCCAAGTGTCTTTGGTTCGATTCCCAGTCAGGGCACATACCCAGGTCTCCAGCCAGATCCCTAGCTGGAGGCAGGTGAAAGGCAACCATACATTGATATTTCTCTCTCTGTCTTCCTCCCTCCCTTTCCCTCTCTCTAAAAATAATGAATAAGGGTGCACCAGCCCTGCTGAGCAGGCCAACCTGGCTCCCCTCCCCAGCTGGAAGGGCTGGCAGGCTGCCCTGAGGAGGTGGAGCAGTGGGCTGGCCTGGGGGCGGGAGACAATGCCAAATTTTTTGGGCAGCCCTCAACCGCATGCCATAAGCGAATGGAAAGTTGTATATGAACAGACTTAGAAGATAAAACATCTGGTAACTAAATAAACATGATCAATTATGTGCCAAGCACTTTGAGACAGTTCTTCAAGATAATGCAATACCAACAATATTTGATCTTACCAGCCACTTGAGCAATCCACATAGTAGACACAGAAAATGAATAAAAGAATTGAAGATGAAATCAGGACACTGAAACAGAAAAAAATTGAGGAAACTTCTGAACAGGAACAAAAACAAAGAAATAAAAACAGCAATGCTTAGAATCTCAGTGCAGCAGAATGGGCTGAAGAACAGGATGAAGATATTTTACCTCTAACCCTTGAAGAGAAGGAAAACAAAGAATATTTAAAATATTTATTTGAAATATTGATTCTTATGGGAAAACAAAACATATCTCTGGATGAACATGAAGCTGATGAAGTCCCAGAAGGTCTCTTTATTCCTCACAACTTTCAAGCACGGCTGGAGTGCCAGATAAATTCTGGTGAAGAGGTTCTGAGGAAGTGCTTTGAGACAACAGCAGTCAACACATTGTTTTGTTAAAAAACACAGCAGAAACAGATGCTAGAGATCTGAAAGAGCTGCATTCAGGAAGAAACCCTCAGGGAAGTGAGAGACTGGCACTTCTTTTCGATTATCACTGACAACATCGTGGACATAGGAGGCGAAGGGCACCTGCCTGTGTTGGTGAGGTTTGTTGACAAGTCCCATAACCTGAGAGAGGAATTTGTGGGCTTCCTGCCTTATGAAGCTGATGCTGAAATTTTGGCCATGGAACTTCACACTACAATAACTGAGAAGTGGGGATTAAACATGGAATATTGTCATCCCCAGGCTTACATTGTGTCCAGTGGATTTTCTTCCAAAATGGAAGTTGTTGCTTCTGGACTTTTAGAGAAATATCCCCAAACTGTCCATACACTCTGCTCTTCCTGTGCCTTAAATGTATGGTTAGCAAAATCAGTGCCTGTTATGGGAGTTTCTGTTGCATTAAGAACAATTGAGGAAGTTTGTTCTCTTTTTCATTCATCACCACAACTGCTATTAGAGTTTGACAATATAATTTCTGTCCTCTTTCAGAACAATGAAGAAAGGAGTAAAGGACTAAAGGAAATTTGCCATTCTCAGTGGGCAGGCAGGCATGATGCTTTTGGAATTCTAGTAGACCTCCTACAAGCACTTGTTTTTTTAGATGGCATAGTGACACAAATATTAGATGGAATAATTGTATAGCAGGCCGAGCATTTGTACTCTCTAGTGCAGTAACAGATTTTGATTTCATTGTTACTACTATTGTTCTTTAAAATGTTCTATCTTTTAGAAGAGCCTTTGGGAAAAATTTCCAGGGGCAAACTTCTGATGTTTTCCTTTTTTTTTTTTTTTTTAAAGATTTTATTATTTTTCAGAGAGAAGGGAAGAGAGAGAGGCAGAGAGGGAGAGAAACATCCATGTATGGTTGCCTTTCACCTGCCTCCAGCTATGGACCTGGCTGGGGACCTGGCTGGAGACCTGGCTGGGGACCTGGCTGGGAATTTAACCATTGACCTTTGGGTTCGTAGGCCAGTGCCTTATCCACTGTGCCACCAGCCAGGGCTTTGATGTTTTCTTTGCAGCCAGTAGCTTGACTGCAATGCTGCATTCACTAAATGAAGTAATGAAAAATATTGAAGTTTACCATGAATTTTGGTTTGAAGAAACCACCATTTGGCAACCAAACTTGATATTCAGATGAAGCTCCTTGGGAAATTCTGCAGAGCTCATCAAGGAAACTTAGAATCTCAGCTGACCTCTGAGAGTTACTATAAAGAAGCTCTAAGTGTTCCAACAGTGGAACACATCATTCAGGAACTGAAAGATATATTGTCAGAACATCATCTCAAAGTTTTTAAGTGCTTATCTCTGGTACCCTCTGTCATGGGACAGCTCAAATTTAATACATTAGAGGAGCACCATGTTGATATGTATAGAAGTGACTTACCCAATCCTGATACACTCTCAGCTGAGCTGCATTGTTGGAGAATCAAATGAAAACACAGAGGAAAAGATATAGAGCTTCCATCCACCATTTATGAAGCCCTCCACCTGCCAGACATCAAGTTTTTTCCTAATGTTTCTGCATTGCTGAAGGTCCTGTGTATTCTTCTTGTGATGAAGGTTGAGAATGAATGCTATGAAAATGGGTGAAAGCATCTCAAAGCATACCTGAGGAACACTTTGACAGACCAAAGGTCAAGTAACTTAGCTTTACTCAACATAAATTTTTATATAAATCATGATTTGGATGTAATGGTGGACACATACATCAAACTTTATACAACTAAGAGCTTCCTACAGATAATTCAGAAGCCATTGAAAATACCTGAGAGACTTTTAAAATAGGTTTTCTCTTATATTTGGTATTGAAAAAATCTAAGAAATTTGAAAGCATCTCATAGAAAACTTATAAGGTGTATGCAGGCTTTTTAATCATTGAATGTCTTGAGTATATTAGCCTATTTAAATGGCTCTTGTTTGAACTCTTATGCTTTAAAGAACTAGTGTTCTACAAGATAACATTGAAAGTGCCATGTGACACATCTACGTGATCTCTGCTAATGACACTTTGGAATTGTTTTTTTTTTTTAAAGTCATTTAGACATAACATTTATTATCACTGAGGATCCATTTGTCAAGTATTGAGTTATCAGTTCTTTGAAGAAATAACTTTTGAGGAAGTATGGGAGGAAGGAGTATATTTTATAAAATCTTAAGTGAAGATTACAAGTAACCTTTGAATAGCAAGAGTTTTAAGTATGTTATTAAAGATCTATAATAGACAGTTAAAGGAATTACCAGTCAGTGAGAGAAACGTGAGCTTGCCAAAGAAGGATATCCGTGTAGATTTTGTCTTTATCCAATGATCTTAAAAGGAACAAGTTACAGTTAAAGATTGAATGGAAGAGCATGCCATTGTTGTTTCACATCTGGTTGTTGCTGTTTACATTTCTTTGTTGAGCCTATATCTTTATAAGCTTTTTAGCAGATACATGTTGAACACTTCTGTTTTATAATCAAGACAGTATCGGAAGCCATAAAGAATGACAACCAATTTGTCTGTTTTATTGTTCCCATGATTTATATCTACTGCCTCATCTTGATTTATAAGCAAAACCTGGAAAACCTACAAAAATGTGTTTTGTGGTTAACTAGGAATAATAAGAGAAAATATTGTGGTTATTTTTGGTGAAGAAAGTCAATTTTGTATAGTTTATTTCAATGTAAATAACATGTGAATTTTGTTAACAAATAATAATAAAGCCCTGGCTGGTGGCTCAGTGGATAGGTGCAAGCCTGTGAACTCAAAGGTCGCTGGTTCAAGTCCCAGCCAGGGCACATAACCAGGTTGCAGGCCTGGTCTCCAGCCAGGTCCATAGCTGGAGGCAGGTGACAGGCAACCATACATTGATGTTTCTCTCCCTCTCTGCCTCTCTTCCTTCCCCTTCTCTAAAGTAATAAATAAAATCTTTTAAAAAAAAATTTTAAGTTAAATTTTAAAATGAATAAAATCTTAAATAAATAAAGGTCAGTTATACCAAAAAACAAAACAAAACAAAACCCAAAAGCTCTCCAGTTATGTCCATACTATGGCAATAGATAGGAGTTTCTTCTTTTTTTCTACTGTGTAGTATTCCATTGTGTAAATGTATCACAGTTTTTTGACCCACTCATCCACTGATAGGCACTTAGGCTGTTTCCAATACTTGATTATTGTTAATAATGCTACTATGAACACAGGGGTGCATAGGTTCTTTTGAATTAGTAGTTCAATATTCTTTGGGTGTAATCACAGCATTAGAATTGCTGGATCAAAAGGCAATTCCATTTTCATTTTTTTTTAGGAAATTCTATACTGTTTCTCACAGTGGCTACACCAGTCTGCATTCCCACCAACAGTGCACTAGGGTTCCCTTTTCTCCACATCCTTGCCAGCACTTGTTTGTTCATTTGTTAATGATGGTCATTCGGACAGGTGTGAGGTGCGATCTCATTGTGGTTTTAATTAGCATCTCTCTGATGGCTAGTGATGTTGAGTATGGGCCCTGTGTATGTCTTCCTCAGAGAAGTGTCTGTTCAGGTCCTTTGCCCAATTTTAAATCTGATTGTCTCTCCTCCTGGTGTTGAGTCGTATAAGTTCTTTGCTTATTTTGGAGATCAAACCCTTGTCCAAAGTATCATTGGCAAATATTTTTCCCAGTGGTTGGTTCCCTTTTCATCTTGCTGATATTTTCTTTTGCAGAGTGGAAACATGTTTGTTTGATGTAGTCCCATTTGTTTATCCTTTCCTCTATTTCCCTTGCCCTAAGAGATATCCATTGGTGAAAATCTTGCTGCATGGAATATCTGAAATTTTCCTTCCTATGTTTTCTTCTTGGAGTTTTATGGTGTCATAGCTTACATTTAAGTCTTTTATCTATCTTAAATTTATTCTGGTGTATGATCTAAGTTGGTAGTCTATTTTCATTGTTTTTTTAGATGTCCCTGTCCAGTTTTCCCAATGCCATTTGTTGACGAGGCTATTTTTACTCCACTTTATGATCCTGCCTCCTTTGTCAAATATTAATTGACCACAGAGACCTGGGTTTATTTCTGGATCTATTCTATTCCATTGATCTGTTTGTTCTTATGCCAGTACCAAACTGTTTTGATTACACTGGCCTTGTAGTATTGTTTGATATCCAGTATTGTGATTCCTCCTACATTGTTCTTCTTTCTCAAGATTCCTGAGACTATTTGGAGTCATTTTGGTTTCATATAAGTTTTTGAATTATTTGTTCTAGATCTGTGAAATATGTCATTGGTATTTTTTTTTAACTTTTTTTTTTTTTTTTTAAGATTTTTTCATTATTTTTAGAAAGAGGGAAAGGGAGAGAGGCAGAGAGGGAGAGAAACATCAATGTATGGTTGCGTTTCACCTGCCTCCAGCCACAGACCTGACTGGAGACCTGGTTTGCAACCTGGTTATGTGCCCTGGCTGGGGGATCGAACCTGTGACCTTTGGGTTCGCAGGCCGGCACCTTACCCACTGTGCTACCAGCCAGGTGTCATTGGTATTTTAATAGGGATTGTATTGAATCTATAAATGGTTTTGGGTGGTAGTATGGTCATTTTAATTATGTTAATTCTTCCAATCCGTAAACATGGTATATGCTTACATTTTTTTTTTATTTTTTTTTTAAGATTTTATTAGGCCCTGGCCGGTAGCACGATGGATAAGGTGCCGACCTGTGAACCCAAAGGTCACAGGTTCGATTCCCAGCCAGGGCAACATAACTAGGTTGCAAGCCAGGTCTCCAGTCAGGTCTGTGGCTGGAGGCAGGTGAAAAGCAACCATACATTGATGTCTCTCTCCCTCTCTGCCTCTGTCTCTTCCCCTCTTTCTAAAAATAATAAAATAAAAATCTTAAAAAAAAAAAAGATTTTATTGATTATTTTCATAGAGAGGGAAAGGGAGAGATACAGAGAGGGAGAGAGGCATCAATGTATGATTGCCTTTCACCTGCCTCCAGCTACAGACCTGGCTGGAGACCTGGCTTGCAACCTGGTTATGTGCCCTGACTGCTTCCATTTCCTCAATTTCTTTCTTCAGTATTTTGTAGTTTTCCAAGTACAGTTTTTTTTGCCTCCTTGATTAAGTTTATTTCTAAGTACATTTTTTCCTTGTTGCTGTAGTGAATGGGATTTTTTTCTAAAATTCTCTTTGATATTTCATTGTTGGTGTACAAAAATTGTTTCAATTTCTGATTGTTGACTTTGTATCTCACTATTTCACCAAACTCACTTATTAGGTCAAGCAGTTTTTTTGTGGAGTCTATAGGGTTTTCTATGTACAGTATCATGTCATCTGATACTGTACATCCTTTCCAATTTGGTTGCCTTTATTTCCTTTTCTCGCCTGATTGCTGTGGCTAGAACTTCCAATATTATGTTGAATAGGAGTGGAGAGATTGGACATCCTTGTTTTGTTCCTGATCTAAGGGATTAGCTTTCCATTTATGCCCATTCAATATGATGTTGACTGCAGGTTTCTCTTATATGGCTTTATTATATTGAGGTATTCTTGCTCTAGTCCCACTTTGCTGAGCATTTTAATTAAAAATGGGTGCTATACTTTATCAAATGTTTTTGAGCCTCTATTGATATGATCATGTGGCTTTTTTCTTTCATTTTATTTATGTGATGTATTACATTTATGGATTTGCAAATATCATCCTTTCTTCCTTGGGATGAACCCCACTTGATTGTGGTGTATGATCTTTTTAATATATTGCTGGATCCGGTTTGCCAATATTTTGTTGAGGATTTAGCATCTATAGTCATTAGCAATATTGGCCTGTAGTTTTTTTTCTTTGTTGTATCTTCACCAGGTTTTGGAATTAGAATAATACTAGCCTTTTATAGATAGTCTGGGAGTTTTCCCTCTTCTTAGATTTTTTGGAATAGGTTGAGAACAATAGGAATTAGTTCTTCCCTAATTGTTTGGTAAAATTTGCCTGTGAAGACATTCCATCCAGGGGTTTTGTGTGCTGTGAGTTTTTTAATTACTATTTTGACTTCTCTCATTGTTACCAGTTTATTCAGGTTTTCTACTTCTTCTTGGTTCAATTTTGGAAATTATATGTTTCCAGAAATCTGTCCATTTCACCCAGGTTTTCAATTTTTTGTCATATAGTTGTTCATAGTAATTTCTTATAATCCTTTTTATTTCTGTGGTATTGGTTGTGATTTCTCCTCTTTCATTTCTAATTTTATTTATTTGGGTCCTCTTTTTTCTTGATGAGTCTAGTTAAAGGCTTGGCTATTTTGTTTATCTTTTCAAAGAATCAGCTCCTGGATTTTTTGATCCTTTAAGTTGTTCTTTTAGTCTCTACATCACTTACTTCTGCTCTGATGGGGACTATTTCCTTCCTTCATCTCATTTTGGGCTTTGTTTGTTGTTGTTTTTCTAGTTCTTGTAGATGTAGGGTTAGATTGTTTATTTGAGAAATTTTATCCTTTTTAGGGAGGCCTGTATTGCTATGAACTTTCCTCTGAGGACTGCCTTTGCTGTGTCTCATAGGTTTTGGGCTATTGTGTGTTCATTTTCATTTGTTCACAGAAACTTTTTAATTTTTTTTTTATTTCATTGTTAATCTGTTCATTACTTAATAGCATGTTATTCATTCTCCATGAATATGAATAAGTTTGGGTTTTTTCCTTGAGGTTTGTTTCTAGTTTCAAACTGTTGTGATCTGAATAGATGCTTGATATACTTTCAATTTTCTTGAATTTGTTATGGCTTGTTTTGTGTCCTACCATGTGGTCTATCTTTGAGAATGTTCCATATGCATTTGAAAAGAACTATATTTTGCTTCTTTGGAGTGAAAAGTTCTGTATATACCAATTAAGTCCCTTTGATCTAGAGTGTTGTTCAGTGTCACAATTTCTTATTATTTCTTTGCTTGGGAGATCTGTCCATTATTGACAATGGCTGTTAAAACCCCCTACTATGAGTGTGCTGCTGTTGATAACCTCCTTGATGTCCTCCAAGATTTTCTTTATATGTATGGGTGCTTCTGTATTGGGTGCATATATGTTTACAAGGGTTATATATTCTTCCTGGATTGTTCCTTTAAGTAGTATTATGAAATATCCTTCTTTGTCTCTTTTTATGGCCTTTGTTGTGAAATCTACTTTGTCTGATAATAAGTATTGCTATCCCAGCTTTTATTCATGTCCATTTGCTTGAAATGTTTTTTCCATTCATTTACTTTCGGTCTGTGTCAATCTTTTGTTCTGAGGTGAGTCTCTTGTAGACAGCATCATGTTTTTTTGTTTTGTTTTTTTTTTAAATATTTTATTTCATTTTAGAAAGAGGGGAAGGGAGAGAGGCAGAGAGGGAGAGAGACATCAATGTATGGTTGCTTTTCACCTGCCTCCAGCCACAGACCTGACTGGAGACCTGGTTTGCAACCTGGTTATGTGTCCTGGCTGGGGAATCGAACCTGCGACCTTTGGGTTCGCAGGCCGGCACCTTATCCACTGTGCTACCAGCCAGGGCTAAGATCATGTTTTTTTTATTCATTCAGCTACCCTAAGTCTTTTGATTGGTGCATTTAATCCATTTACATTTAAGGTTATTATTGATAGGTACCTATTTACTGTCATTTGTCCCCTTTGTACCTGCGTTTCTCTGTCTTTCTCTATTTCTTTTTCTTCATCTTCTTGTTTTTTAAATATATTTTTAATATTTTATTATTATTTTTTAGAGAGAGCAGAAAGGAGAGAGGGAGAGAGACATCAATATGTGATTGCCCTTCACCTGCCTTCAGCTATGGACCTGGCTGGAGACCTGGCTTGCAACCTGGTTATGTGCCCTGGCTGGGGAATTGAACCAGCAACCTTTGGGTTTGCAGGCCAGCGCCTTATCCATTGAGCTACCTGCCAGGGCTGTTTCTTCATCTTCTTAAATCAGACCCTTTAGCATCTTTTACAATGCTGGTTTTGTGGAGATGTATTCTTTTGGCCTTCTTTTGTCTGGGAAACTCCTTATTTTGCCTTCCATTTTGAATGAAAGTCTTGCTGGGTAGAGTAGTCTTAGTTGTAGGCCTTTGTTTTTCATTGCTTGGAATGTTATTTTGCCGTTTCCTTCTGGCTTGTAGTGTTTCTGTGGAGAAATCAGCTGTTAGCATTATCAGAGCTCCCTTGTATATTATTACTGTTTCTCTCTTGCTGTTTTTAGGATTCTCTCTTTGTCTTTGGCATTTGCCATTTTAATTATTATGTGTTGTGGAGTGGACTTCTTTGGGTTCATCTTCATCAGGACTTTCTGTGCTTCCTGGACTTGTGTGACATTTTCTCTCATCAAGTTAGAAAAGTTTTCTGTCATTATTTTTTGAAACAGGTTTTCTATTCCTTGTTCCTCTTCTTCTCCCTCAGGTATCCCTGTGATAAAGATATTATTACATTTCAGGTTGTTCTGCAGCTCTATTAGAACCTCTTCATTCTTTTTCAGTCTTTTTTCATTTTGTTGCACTGTCTGGGAATTTTTTCTACATTGTCCTCCAGCTCACTGATCCAGTCTTCTGTTTCATCTAGCCTGCTTTTGATTCCTTCTACTGTGTTCTTCAATTCAGAAATTGTTTTCTTTATTTACTCCTGGCTCCTGTTGATAGTTTCTATATTCTTTTTAATGCTGGTATAGTTCTCAGTAAGCTTCTTATAGCTTCCCTGAAATTCTTTGTTGTTTCTCTGGAATTCCATGTAGTTTTCTTTGAGCTCACTGAGCTTCTTGACCTTCTATATAATCATTATTTTGAATTCCATGTCTGATAGTTTGCTTGCCTCTATTTCACTTAGCAATCTCTCTGGGGATTCCTCCTTTCCTTTTGATGGGTGGGTTGTTTCTTTGTCTTCCCCTTTAGGTGACTCTTGTTTGTTTCTGCTTCTTGATTGATCTGCTTTGACTTCCTGTCCTTGTGGTGTGACCTTCTGTGGTTGGAGACCTGTGAGATTCAGTGGTGCAGGCTCCTTGATCTCCTGAACTTGATGCTCTTGGGGTGCCCTTTATGCCATTTATTTGCTCTGTCTACTTGTACTTGGGTTTTGGTTGTTGTTATGTTGCCTTTCCTGGAGCCTTCCTTCTGGCTGGCTGACTGAGAATCACTCTACCTACCACCTCTTGTATAAGTGTTGTAGAGGCGCACTCTATATACTTCCTGGATCTGCCCCCGTTGATGTCAGATCATGTCCCAATGTGGGGCTAGGCAGCCTTTTTGAGACTACCAGAGATCCACTGTCTTTGTCTAATTCCTTAAGTTGTTAATCTAAGCAATCTGTAATCAACTGTCCAGTTTAGCATGATATTCTCAAGGTCCATCCAGGTTGTTGCTAATGGAAATATTTCATCTTTTCTTATGGCAGAGTAGTATTCCATTATGTATAGGTACCACATCATCTTTACCCAATCATCTATTAAAGGACACTTGATTGTTTTCATGTTTTGGTCACCATGAATAACACTGCAGTGAATATTGGGGTACATATATCTTTATGAATAAGTGTTTTCAAATTTTTGCGGTAGACACCCAGGAGAGGGGGTGCTGGATCACATGGATAATTCTATTCTTAATTCTTTTGAGGAACTTCCAGACTATTTTCCATAGTGGCTATACTAGTTTACATTCCCACCAGCAGTGAATAAGGGTTCCTTTTTCTCCACAATCTCTCCCACACTTGCTATTATCTCTCTTGTTGATAATAATCATTCTAGTTTGGATTTGTATTTACATAATAGCTAGTGAACTTGAGCATCTTTTTGTGTATCTGCCAGCTATCAATATAGTTAAAATGGCCATATTACATAAAGCAACATTCAGGCTTAATGCAATCCCCATCAATATCCCAAAAGCACTTTTAAAAAAGAGAAATAGAACCAAAAAAATCAGATTTGTATGAAACTACAAAAGACCTGAATGGCCAAAGTGATCCTGAGGGGGGAAGAAAGAGCAAAACTGAGGTATCAGACTCCCCGACTTCGAATTATACTACAAAGGAACAATAATCAGACCAGCACTATATTGGCAGAAAAACAGACATGCAAACCAATGGAACAGAATTGAGAGCCCAGAAATAAACCTACATGTATTTGGGCAAATAATTTTTGATGAAGGAGCCACATACAATGAAGAAATGAAAATCTCTTCAAAGGTCCTGGGAAAACTGTAAAGCCACATGCAAAAGAATGAATCTAGACTGCTATTTGTTACCATACACATAAAAGTAACTCAAAATGGATCAAAGACCTAAATATAAAATATGAAATAATAAGTTACATAGAAGAAAACATAGGAAATTTAATGAATTTGATCTTAAAGGCAAAGAAGGTAAAAGGAAAAATAAATAAATGGGACTATACCAAACTAAAAACCTCCTGCACAGTGAAAGAAATCAACAAAACAAAAAAGCAATGAACTGAATGGGAGATGATTTTTCCAAATAGCACCTCTGATAAGGGTTTAATATCCCAATATATATAAAGAACTCATATAACTGAAGAACAAAACAAACAATCAAATTTAAAAATGAGCAGAGGACCTGAGCAGACCCTTCTCCCAAGAGACAACCAGGCAGTTTTAAAATAAAGTTAAATATACATGTGCTAACAATTTCACTTCTAGTATTTATCCAAGAGAAATGGAAACATGTCCTTGCAAAGATTTATGTGCAAATGTTCGTAACATTTACTTATAGTATAAGAAATTTTATTAACCATTCACCTATTGGTGACTGTTTACTGTTACTGACAGATAGGTGAATGGTTAATAAAGTTTCTTATAACCACATAATAGAAAACCACTCAGCAATAAAAAGAAATCACTGATATATACAATATAGATGAGTCTCAAGAACATTATGCTATGTGAATAAGCCAGATGCAAAAGAGTACATACTGTATCATTTCATTCAAATCAAATTTTTTTTCTTTTTTAAGATTTTATTTATTATTTCCAGAGAGAGAGAGGAAGGGAGAGAGGCAGAGAGGGAGAAAAACATCCATGTATGGTTGCCTTTCACCTGCTTTTCACTCGAAACGGACCTGGATGGAGACCTGGCTTGCAACCTGGCTATGTGCCCTGGATGGGGAATTGAACCAGCGACCTTTGGGTTCACAGGCTGGCACCTTATCCACTGTGCTGCCAGGCAGGGCCTTAAGTCAAATTCTTAAAAAAGCAAAACAAATCTCTATTGGCTGAAAGCAAATCAGTGGTTGCCTTGGGTTGGGAGTTGGGAATTAACTGTAAAGAGCACAAGGGAACTTTTGGGAGTATTGAAAGTTCTTTGTACATTGATTGTGGTAGTGATTACATAAGTGTATATATTTGTTAAAATGAATTGAAATACATAGTTAAAAGTGAATACTTTATCATGTGTAAATTATACCTCAGAAAAGCTGAATATTAACAATATTTTATTAAGATCATCACTAACCCTTTAATGATCAGCCTGTATAATTAAACCATTCCCCTTCATAAAATGGATGTTGGATTGCCTCCTACATCTCTGACAGATTTGGTTTCCTTTGTTAACTTCTCTAGTCACATTCAGTAGATATAATACTTTTCCAATAAAACTGTCTTACTTTCCAAGAGGCTGCCCTCACAGTTTCCTTTTCACTACTGATAACTCTCAAATGTTTATCTGTAACTCTGACATCCTCCTAGAAACCAGCAGCTGGACTATTCTACTAGTGAATACAATTTTTTATCTTCTAAATTGACTCTACATCCTTACATTAGGCACCCAAGCTCAGGATCTTATCCCTGTTCCTCTTCCTTTGTTGCCTGAGCTTCCGCCATCCCTATATGAGGTTAATTCCCAAAACCAGTTGGTTCTTTTTCAAAATGCCCATTGCACCTTCCCTTTGTTTATTTTAAAAAAGATTTTATTTATTTATATTTAGAGATGTGGGAAGGGAGGGTGAGAGAGGGAGAGAAAAATCCATGTGTGACCTATCAGTTGACTCTGGCAGGCCCCAACTGGGGACCTGGTCCACAACCCAGACATGTGCCCTGACTGGCAGGTCATCAAAGCAATGACCCTTCAGTTTGCAGGATGACTCCCAACTCACTGAGCCATGCCAGACAGGGCACATTTTTCCTTTAGATTCTACTACTACTTTCCATTACCAATGTCTATGCTGGCGTAACAGCCATATTATGGACCTCTTTGTCTCCATCCACATTTTTTTCTCTTTGCTACATGGCACTACACTGTTGGAGTAATCTTCATAAGATAGCACTTTCATCCTTTACTTTTCTGCTTAATACTCTTCATTGTAACCCTCTTCTTTTGCCTATAAAAGAAAAACACTAGAGTTCAAGTATCAATACAGTGTAGCCCTAATCTAACTTTTCTTTAGTTTACTTTATGCAATCCTCAATACCCAGTAAAATAAATTACTACGTCAATGCTTTTGCCAGTGGTGTGCCCCCAACTTGAACGCACCTTTCTCTCTATCTAAACTTGAATGCACCTTCCTCTCTATCTATTCAATTTCTACCTGTTTTTCAAAGCTGTATCTTTTGCTCTAGCTGAGTGATAACCTCTTCTAATATGGAGCCAGCTGGCACTGCTCATTTATTACCTGGCATTGCTCTTTATTTTTATTCACCAGTGTTTGCTTGAGAGGCAGTGGGCATGTTTAGGAGCTTCAGCAAAGTATTGAACTTTACTGTGATTTACTTTGTTTAAAGGAGAATAATAAATATGTGAAAAATAAATGAGATTATACGATAACATCCTTAGCATAATAATATCTGACATAGAGTCATGATCTAATACAGCTCCTTTTATATTATTATTATCATCATTATTAATCACTGAGAAAAAGATTATTACAATTCCTGTTCTTCAGGGATTTTAGTATTACCTAAAAATATATTAGCCCTGGCTGGTGTGGCTCAGTGAATTAAGTGCTGGCCTGTGGATGAAAGGGTCATCAGTTTGATTCCCAGTTAGTGTGCATGTCTGGGTTGTGGGCCAGCAACCTGCTGCTTAGGGATGTTTGAAAGGCAACCAGTCGATGCATCTCTCACATATCGATGTTTCTCTCTCTTTCTTTCTCCCTTTCCATCTCTCTAAAAATAAATACTTAAAAAATATATATTAACCTTTCATCTGGTTTTTGAGATTCTGGGTTTAGCAAGTAAATTTTATTATAGGTATCTGTTGGAGATGATCATGACTTGGGCTAGTGGCAGAGATGAACTAGGAGGTATAGTGGCAGAAGCTGTACTATCATTTTAGCTTGTACTCTTTAAATTATATCAGAAATGTAAAAAGTCTGCAAACAAGTCTATTCATGTAATATTTCAGGAATATGTTTTTATGCTTTGAAATTGATTGTATTTTATCTTGTGTAATAAGCATTTAATATTCAATGTAGGAAAGGGTATTTTTTCTCATTAAAATTTAATCTATTTAGAACCAGGAGCTCAATTATCCATTCCAGATGGATTTTTTGAAGAATCTCCCAAACTGCAGTCATATTCACAAGAACCAATTTTATCTGTACCACCTCAGGATCCAACCTTGAACCAAAAACCATCTAATCTATTTGTCAAGGAGACACAAGCAAAAAGAGGTAACTAGAAATAAACATTTCTAATTGAAAAAGACTAGACAAGGATGAAAACTATAATTACCAAAATGGCAATTTTAACTTGTTTGAAGTTCATTAGTTTACCTGTCGTTTTGCTTAAGTGCCTTCATATGAGGTTAGGCTTTGAAATTCAAACAATAATATAACTCTTTGGGTTTTTTTAAATTTAATTTTATTGTTGTTGTATTACATCCATCCCCTTTTTGCTCCCCTCTGACCCCTCCCCACCCACCCATTCCCCGCCAAAGTCAATCCCACCTGTTGTCCATGTACATGGTTCTTCCATGCTAGTTCCTTGACTAAACTGCTCCCTTTCTTTGCTTCCTCCTTAATTTTTAATAAAAATTTATGTAAGCCAAAACTGATGAAATGCTAGTAACATCTCAAGTGCTCCAAACTATTTCAATAGGCAAAGATTTACATTTAGTTCAGAAAAGTAACTAACTACAGCTCTATGATTTTCTAACAATGTTTCTTCATTTTTATTCATTTTATTTATTTTTTCTTTCTTTTTTAAATTATTATTTTTTTTTATTGTTGTTGTATTACATCCATCCCCTTTTTGCTTCCTTCTGTCCCCCTCCCCATCCACCCATTCCCCCAAAAGTTAATCCCACCTGTTGTCCATGCCCATGGTTCCTTTATACTAGGTTCTTGTCTAAACTGCTCCCCTTCCTTGCCTCTGCCTCCCCACCGCCAACCCCCTTCCCTCTGACCAAAAAATATGGAACACTTCACAAATTTGCGTGTCATCCTTGCACAGGGGCCATGCTAATCTTCTCTGTATCGTTCCAATTTTAGTATATGTGCTGCCAAAGTGAGCACAGTTTCTTCATTTTTAAAACATCTATAGGTTGTGTTTCACATTCAGAAAGATCTGAATACTTTTTAAAATCCTTTTATTTGGTTGTGACTTGCATTTGGAACCATCAGTATACTAATCTTAAGAACCTTTGAGATCTCCTCTTTGGGACCATCAGTATGGAGCCACTTACTGCTTTCCAGATTATAATCTGTCTCATATATTAGATCAGAATGTGCTCTCTGCTACATTAGTGTGTCTGAGCTTCATGTGTTTTTTCTTTACACCTAATTGTCTATTCTTTTAATATATTTTCTGAAGCATCAAAACATCAAGAGTCATCGATTTTTATGCATCCTACCCCTCAGAGTGTTTCCCAGCCTTCTATCACCATCTTCATGGAGACAATACGCTTTTTGATGAAGGCCAAAGCTGTACAGGTCAGATTATTTGGAAAAGAGCAAGTTTGTGAAAAAATTTTAATGAACTATTATTCTATTTGTAATGCTATCTTAGCTATCTTAAAATCAAATATGCTTTTGAGAGCACACTGTAAATCCAATGAGATGAACATCCAAGTATTAACCACTCTCTATTGAGTGCATCAGAAGACCTCACTGCAAGGCTGCTCCCCATAGAATATCAGCAGAGTAAATTCAGACTCTTTAAGTCTTATGTAAACTGATGACACTTTATAATGGGAACTCATATTATGTGAGTGTTGGAGGTTCACAGGAGCCTAATCATACCTTTCAGGTTCTGAACCAGTTGGAACAGATATGCAGTGCTAAAAGGGGGGATAAAAATATTAACTTTTCTTATTGGTTAAACAGGGCTGGAGATGTGACTTACCCCTGCTGTCACAGGTGAAATAGCTGTAGCATGGCAGCCTCCTCCCAGAGAAGAGCATACTAAAAGATCTTTCTGCTACCTGGGAAACAAGAAATATACCCAGGAAGCAATCAGTAGGAGAGAGAGCAAGATTCAGTAGCCAAGAGAGTTGGCCCTGATCCTGCAGTGTGCATGTTCCACTTTGTGTAGAAAAGTGCAAGAAAGGGCAAGAATGATGAACTGGGTGGGAGTGGGCCACATTAAACTTTCCCAATAAAGAAATAGGCTTTCTGCCTCCCTGCTGCCAATGTCAAAGAGCCAGAATGACGGGAGAGGAAGACAGCTCCAGGGCCTCCCCCAAGTATTTCCTAAGAAGGTGTAAAGTTAGTGGAAGTCTTTATATTATAGGCTGAGATAGGAATAGAGGAGAAAGAAATGAAGGTTCCACCTTTGCTTAGCAAGTACATGTGATTTTGTCAAATTTGCAGGCCTTGTTTAGTATTAAAAATAAAGAATAGCTCCATGATTGAGTATGTGTCAGAAACAGACACAGTTTCCAAGTTCCAAATCTAGAATTTTAGAAAGAGGTTTTACCTCACTTTGTTTCCTTACAATTACAGCTGCCTCATGTGTTAATGTGTCTTTGCTGCATAACAAATAAAACCTATCTAGTATGATGACCAGCAAGACCAGCATTGTGTAATACTGCCAATTATTCACTTGGAAAAGTCTACATTTGGTGACTAAGTGAATAGCTGGTAATGGATCCATGATGTTCTGAATGTTTATAATTTACGTCTATCCTTTTGAAGTTGGTAATCTCTTTAATTCTATAATATGCCCCTTATTATTTATTTCATAAACTGAATCTTCAATTATAAGAGCCATGGAACTGATACAGTGCAGCCATTTACATGTTCCTTATAATGTGATTTTTCCTTGCAGTATGTGCACAGAGTGCTTGCTCATGAGCTGTTATGCCCTCAAGGAGGCCCCAGCTGTGAGTATTACTTGGTGCTGGCTCAGACACACCTTCTCAAGAAGGACTTTGCCAAGGCAGAGGAATACCTTCAACAAGCAGCCCAGATGGACTACCTGGTAATAACTTTTGATAAAGCCTCTTGAGGTTAGTTTGGAGGAGGGACAAGCAGGCCTTTTTTTTTTTTTTTTTTTTTTTTAAGGTATTATTATTTTTAGAGAGATGGGCAGGGAGGGAGGAAGAAAGGGAGAGAAACATCTATGTATGGTTGTTTTTCACCTGCTTTCAGCTGGGGACCTGGCTGGAGACTTGGCTTGCTACAGTGAGCAGGCTTTCTTAAAGATAGCAATGCTACATCCCAGATAGATTTCTGGTTACCGGGGGTTGGGGGTCATCACTTGTCAGTTAGCTCATCTAGCTAAATTTCCTTCCATTTATTTTTCCTAAGCAATCATGAATTTTGCAAAGGGCAGAAAAAAAGATAAGGAGAGCTTTTCAGCAAATAGTTTATCTATTTCAAGTTTTCTGGACTTCTATTTTTCTCATTGTTATGCTTCAATGTTTTTTTATAAAATTCAAGAAGGCAAGAAAGAAATGAGAGGACAAACCTCTTTTTAATTAAGTGCTGTTAGAAAAGGAAAGCAGAGTTAATCTAAATTTAAATGTTAAACAACGCTTATTAATATAAAATACCACTTCATCCCATGTACTTCACTTTCAGAACCCTAATGTCTGGGCTTTGAAGGGCCATCTCTATTTTCTGAGTGGAAATCATGCTGAGGCCAAGGCATGCTATGAGAGAACTGTTAGTTTTGTAGTGGATGCTTCTGAGATGCACTTTGTCTTTCTGCGACTGGGGCACATCTATCTGGAAGAGAAAGAGGTGAGGGAAAGTATGGGAGTAACCATGGAAATCAGGTCATAGTCTGGGACCTGACTATAGTTAAGTATTAACATCCATGTGGACAAAAAAAATGGTAGTATGATAACAGACCCTCCCCCAACAAACCCAGTGGGCTAGTGTAGTGTCTGAGACTCCATTGAACTAATACTGTTTGACCCAAATTGAAGATCCCCAAAGACTCTGCCCTGTCCAGCTTACAGTCCCACCCAAGCTGCTTTTCCATATGAATGACTGGTCTTGACTCCTGCTTTACAATTTCCTAAATCCTATCAAACAAGCCACAGCTGGCCTCAATGAGCTCAAGGCTTGGCATTACCACCAGCAGCCAGCTTGGATTCACCACTTGGCTTCACCCGGGAATCTCCAAGTCTAGCACAAGTAGCAGCATCTCAGATTGCAATTGACTGGCCTAGGTAAATCCCTTCCATTGATCTGCCAACAGCAGCCATGATTCACAAGAGGAGGGTGTACTCAGCCCATGTGAAGGACACACCTTGGGTACCCAGCTTGGGTGATTGGTGAGGCTGTGCCACTGGACCCTACAGGACACCTACTACATTAGGACACATGACATGGATTCAAAGTAGCTCTACCCAATACACAGAAACAAACACAGGAGGCTGCCAAATTGCGGAGGCAAAGAAATATTGCCCAAATGAAATAACAGAACAAAACCCCAGAGAAAAACTAAATGAAACAGAAGTAGCCAACCTATCAGATGCAAAGTCAAAAACACTGGTGATAAGGATGCTCAGAGAACTCATAAAGTATGGCAAGAAATAAAGGAAGAAATGGAGCTTACAGAGTGAAATAAAGAAAAATATAACAGTACCAACAGTGAAGGGAAGGCAGCCAGGATTCAAACGAATGATTTGGAACACAAGGAAGAAATAAACATTTACCCAGAATAGAAAGAATAAGTAAGAATTGAAAAAATGAGAGGCTTAGGAACCTCTGGGACAACTTTAAACATACCAGCATCTGAATCATAGGGATGCCAGAGGAGAAGAGGAAGAGCAAGAAACTGAAAACTTATGTGAAAAAATAATGAAAGAAACTTCCCTAATCTGGAGAAGGAAATAAACATACAAGTCCAGGAAGCATAGAGAGTCCCAAACAAGCTAGACCCAAAGAGGACCACACCAAGACACATCATGAGTAAAATGCCAAAGGTTAAAGATAAAGAGAGAATCTTAAAAGCAGCAAGAGAAAAGAGAGTTACCTACAAAGGAATTCCCACAAGACTATTAGCTGGTTTCTCAAAAGAAACTTTGCAGCCAAGAATGGGCTGGCAAGAAGTATTCAAAGTGATGAAATGTAAGGTCCTACAACCAAAATTACTCTGCCCAGCAAAGCTATCATTTAGAATGGAAAGGGCAAATAAAGTGCTTCCCAGACAAGGTAAAGCTAAAGGAGTTCATCATCACCAAGCTGTTATTATATGAAATGCTAAAGGGACTTAAGAAAAGGAAGAATATCAAAACTATGAACATTAAAATGACAACAAGGAGTTCATCATCTTCAAACCATTATTTTTAAAAAATGACAACAAACTCATAACTGTGAAAAACTGAATCTTAAAAAGAAAAAGAAACTAATCAAACACCCAGAATAAGAATGGAATCATAGGTATGGGGATCATTTGGAGGGTTATCATCTGGGAGAGGGAAGGGGGGAAAAGGGGGGAATGGTGCAGAGATTAATTGGGAACAAAATAGATAGGAGGATGTTAAGAATAGTATTAAGAAAGGGTGAAGCTAAAGAACTTGTATGCATGATTCATGGACATGAACTAAGGAGGGCAGAATGCTGGAGGGAATGAG
Organism: Noctilio leporinus; assembly: GCA_004026585.1. NCBI lineage: Eukaryota > Metazoa > Chordata > Mammalia > Chiroptera > Noctilionidae > Noctilio > Noctilio leporinus. The sequence continues at coordinate 4,807 of PVIW01009149.1, read as the reverse complement.
GGTGGAGGAGGGCAAAGGTAAAAAAAAAATGGGACAACTATAACAGCATAATCAATAAGATATACTTAAAAAGTCATAATGCCTTATAATTTAAGTAGGAAAGCTCACATAGGCTGAAAGAGAAAAGTTACAATGACATAAATAATAAAAAGCTTTCCAATATCTTGGCAAATTGCATCTTCACAGATCTGCAGATTTATGCAGTACTAGGAAAGGAGTTCGTAGGCTATTTGCTGTGACTGAGCTGTGGTTCCATCTCTCACATGGAAGATACAAGACAAGAAGTGGTTTTTTAAGGCTTACTACTTTTTTTTTTTTTTAGTTTTAGTTTTCCTCAATGTTTTCTGTACTACTGAAAGTTTCTAAGATGTTTTACAACAAGGGAACAGACTCTCAGGATAATGAGTTTCTATCAAGTATATTCCTTGGTTCAGAGTTTCTGTGTCATCCTACCACATGTTGTCACTTTTGAGTGAAAAGGAGTAATCAGTAAAATCTAGGTGGATTCAAATAATCACTGTGGTCATCCAGAACTTTCTGTATAACTCATTGTCTCAACTCTTTAAAAAAAAGATTTTATTTATTATTTTTAGAGAGAGGGGAAGGGAGAGAGGTGGAGAGGGAGAGAGACATCAATGTGTGGTTGCCTTTCACCTGCCTCCAGCTACAGACCTGGCTGGAGACATGGCTTACAACCTGGTTATGTACCCTGACTGGGAATCAAACCAGTGACCTTTGGGTTCACAGGTCGGCGCCTTATCCACCGTGCCACCAGCCAGGGCTCAACTCTTAAAGAGACTATAATTGTCTCTTCCCTTTAATTTAGTCTGCCTTCCTCCTCTCACAAGTCTCTTATTATAGCTCCCTGAAAATAGACATGAAATGCAATTCAAGTTCAGAATAGCCAACATAACATTGAGAGAAGAACAAAAGTGCAGTACTGACACCCTACCCAACTACAAGACTCACTGTAAACTACAACAATAATCAAGACAGTGTGCTATTGGTTAAAGAACAGGCTAATAGACCAATGGAATAGAATAGAGCCCAGGAATAGGTCCACATAAGTATAGTCAATTGATCTTTGACAAAGGAGTGAAAGCAATACAGTGGAGCAAAAAAACTCTTTTCAACAAATGGTGGTGGAACAACTGGACATCCATATGCAAAACATTTTACTCAGACACAGACCTTACACCTTTAAAATTTAATTCAAAATGGACCACAGACTTACTTAAATATAAAATGCAAAACTATAAAACTTCTGAAAGATAATGTGGAAGAAAAGCTATATGGCATTGGGCATGGTGCTGACTTTTTAGGTACAATAACAAAGGCATGATCAATGAAATGATAAGTTAGACATCATTGAAGTGAAAAACGTATTCTGCAAAAGACAATGTGGAAAGAATGAGAAGACAAACTGCAAACTGGAAGAAAATATTTGCAAAGATATCTGATAAAGGACTGCTATCTAAAATGTACAAAGAACTCTTAAAACTTGACAATAAGAAGTGTCCAATTTAAAAATGGGTCAAAGATCTTAATACATACCTCACCAAAGAAGATACATAGATGACATATAAGCATATGAAAAGATTCTGCACATCATATCTCATCATGGAAATACAAATTAAAACAATAGTGAGATACCACTACACATTAAAATCTGGCTAAAATCTAGAACATTGACATCAAATGTTGACAAGAATGTGGAAAACAGGAATTCTTTTTTATTGCTTGTGGGAATGCAAAATGGTACAGCCAGTTTGGATGATAATTTGGTGATATTTTACAGAACTAAAATTATTTTTACAATACCATGCAATGTTGTGCTTCTTAACATTTACCCAAAGGAGTTGGGAACTTATATCCACACCAAAACCTGCACACAGAAGTTTATAGTGGCCTGATTCATAATGGCCAAAACTTGGAAGCAACCTAAGATGTCCTTCAGTAGGTAAATGTATAAATAATTTGTGGTACTTCCAGGCAATAGAATATTACTCAGGGCTAAAAGGAAATAAGCTATCAAGCCATGAAAAAATACAGAGGAATTTTAAATGCATACTACATAGTGAAAGAAGCCAGTCTGAGACGTCTACATACTGCATGATTCTAACTGTGTGACATTCTGAAAAAGGCAACTCTATAGAGACAGTAAAAAGATCAGTGGTTTCCAGAGATTGCTGAAGGGAAGTGATGAATATGTGGTGCACAGAGCATTTTTAGGGCAGGAAAAATACTCTGGTGAAGGATACCTATCATTACACATTTGTTCAAAGCCATAGAAGGTATAGCAGCAAGAGTGAACCCTAAGGTAAACTGTGGGCCTTGGGTGACATTTGAAGTGTTGGTGTAGGTTTATCAGTTATAGCAAATATATCACCCTGGTGGGGGAGGCTATGCATGTGTGGGGGCAGAAGGTATATGGGAAATCTCTGAAATTTCCTGTCAATTTTGCTGTGAATCTAAAACTGCTTACCCCCTCCCAAAGTTGTATTTTAAGAAAAACAGATAACTCAAGGATGCACTTAACTTAGATTGGCCTGGAGTGCAACTACAGAAGCTCCATGATTATCTTAGTAATGCACTGTTTGAAGCCTCCAAAAGAACAATAGCTTAGTAGGTTTCTTTTTCTCCTGCAGTATGAAAAAGCAAAGAAAACCTACTTGCAAGCCTGTAAGAGATCACCATCATGCCTTACTTGGCTAGGTCTGGGAATCGCCTGTTATCGGGTAAGAGGGTAAAGGCTTGACACTAGCCTGTCCTTACAGCTGACCTTGGTTCCTCGTCTTTCAAACACCCTGGCAGTTTGAGATAACAGTGGCAATCATGGCAATTTTCTTTAATGAAAAGTTGCTCTTCCATGTTGTTTAGTAAACTGAAGTTTAATCTGAAGTAGAAAAATAAAACTTTCTTTTAAAAATCCCACAAAAACCTGAACCAGAAAGAAACATCATAAAAATTTCATGTTATTTAATAAAGAAGCTCATAATTTTATAATGCTTCCTGTAAGGGAAAAAAGTGATATGGGATATGAGAATCTACTCAATTAAATTAATTGATTGATATTTATTAAGCTCTGTGGTCTTTATATGTTCAGGAGGAGCTGCTACAGCATCTGGTAGACCTTTTACTCTACCATCCCTAAAAACTCTCTTAATTACCCATCCTTTCTTCTCATCTTTGAAAGAGACATGCATCCTTGTGTGCTTATCTAATTTTTTCATATGTATTCTTGTTTTTATCCTCTTCTTTTCTCCTAATACCTGACTCTCTTAATTTGCTCTTTCTCCATGATTTAAAACTTTGAACTTTTCTTCTCAGTTAGCTCTTAATCCATTCTTTTCGCCTTCTTATTAAACAACAATGGTAATGACAACCATACTGGTTGTCAACCTTTGAACCAAGAATTATCTACACTTCTTGTCTCCTTTTCCTCATTACTGTTTTTAAACCACAAAGAAAATATTTGTTCATTATAGAAAATGTGTAATGTACAAAATATGAAGAAAACAAAAAAATATCCATAATACCACCACTCACTGATGACCACGGTTAACATCTGAATGTATTTTTCTTATCTCTTTTCATACATATATGAAAGCAATTGTAAATATATATATTTACTGCTTAAATAAAGTGATCATCTAACTTATTATACAAACTAAGATACTTCTGATAATGAAAAGAGTGCCATTAATAATTACTATGACCCTGGCTGGTGTGGCTCAGTGGATTGAGCACTGGCCTGCAAACAAAAGGGTTTCAGTTCGATTCCCAGTCAGACCACATGCCTGGGTTACAGGTCAGGTCTCCAGCCAGGTCCCCAAGTCCTCAGCTGGTGTACCATTGCAAAAGATAACCATATTTTGATATTTCTCTCCCCCTCTTTCTCCCTCCCTTCCCCTCTCTCTAAAAATAATAAATAAAATCTTAAAAAGAAATAATTAGAGTGGGGCACAGATACTGTCCCAGGCCAATCAGGGCATATGATCACATATCCATAAACCAAGTGTCCCCTGCTCTATCTTCCTAGAAAAGATGTAAAATATTTGTAGCTGTTAGGAATCTGGCAATACTGTTGAAAGCACAAGAAACTATTCAAATAAGTGATACATCTATTTGTTTTGAATAGTGTTAAAAATAGTTTTCTTGAGATAGAAACTAAAAATAAACAAAAAGACAAAAACTTGAATTAAGTCCTACCATTAAAATATCTCAGTAATCTCTGACCTCCATCAATGTTTTAGTTAAACTATACCAATGTGTAGATGTACACATTTATTTGACCAATCCCTTATTATTGTACATGTTGTTAGTTTCTACAATTATACTACTTATTTTTTTTCTTTTAATTTTATTGTTGTTGTATTACATGCATCCCTTTTTTGCTCCCCTCTGTCCCCCTCCCCGCCCACCCTTTCCCCCCAAAGTCAATCCCACCTGTTGTCCATGTCCATGGTTCCTTTATACTAGGTTCTTGTCTAAGCTGCTCCCCTTCTTTGCCTCTGCCTCCCCCCTCCCCCCCAACCCCTTTCCTCCTGACCACTGCAGGCCTATTCCTTGTATTCATACACTTGGTTCTGTTTTGCTTGTTGTTACTTTTGCTCATTATTGTCCCATAATGGGTGAGAACATATGATACCTGTCCTTCACTGACTGGCTTATTTCACTAAGCATAATATTCTCCAGTTCCATCCATGTTGTTGCAAAGGGTACAAGTTCCTTCTTTCTTTCTGCCATATAGAATTCCATTGTGTAAATGTACCAAAGTTTTTTGATCCAATCATCCACCGATGGG
>PVIW01009148.1:0-54223 GCA_004026585.1 Noctilio leporinus | reverse complement strand
TCTTGGAGAATGATCCATGTGCATTTGAAAAGAATGTGTATTTTGCTTCTTTGGGGTAAAAGACTCTGTATACATCAGTTAGGTCCATTTCCTCTAGAGTGTTGTTCAATGCCACAACATCTCTGGGGATTTTTTGTTTGGAAGATCTGTCCATTATTGATAGTGGGGTATTAAAATCCCCTACTATTAGTGTGTTGCTCTCTATGTCTTTCTTAAAGTCTTCCAAGATTTTCCTTATATATTTCAGAGCTCCTATGTTGGGTGTGTATATGTTTATCAGAGTTATTTCTCCTTGATGGATTGTTCCCTTAAGTATTATGAAATCTCCATCTTTGTCCCTTTTTATGGCCTTGATTGTAAAATCTATTTTATCTGAAATCAGTATTGCTACTCCAGCTTTTTTTTTATGTCCATTTGCTTGATATATAGTTTTCCATCCCTTCACTCTCAATCGGAGTCCATCTTTTGTTCTGAGGTGGGTCTCTTGAAGACAGCATATATGTGGGTCATGTTGTCTTATCCATTTGGCTACCCTATGTCTTTTGACTGGTGCATTTAATCCATTTACATTTAAGGTTATTATTGATTGATACTTATTCATTGCCATTTTCTCCCTTTGTGTCTGTATTCCTCTTTGGCTTTCTCTGTTTCTTCCTTTTATATGTTTACTTATTTTTATAGCAGACCCTTTAGCATTTCTTGCAATGCTGGTTTGGTATAGATGTATTCTTTTAATCTTTTTTTGTCTGGGAAGCTTCTTATTTCTCCTTCTATCTTGAATGAGAGCCTTTCTGAGTAGAATGTTCTTAGTTCCAGGTTTTTGTTTACCATTACTTGAAATACTTTTTGCCATTCCCTTCTAGCTTGAATTGTTTCTGTTGAATAATCATTTGATAGCCTTATTGGAGCCCCTTTGTATGTTATTTGTCATTTCTCTCTTGATGCTTTTAGGATTCTCTCTTTGTCTTTGACATTTGCCGTTTTAATTATAATGTGCCTTGGTGTTGGTCTGTTTGGGTTGATCCTCATTGGGACCCTCTGTGCTTCCTGAACTGGATTCATGTTTTCACTCATCATGTTAGGGAAATTTTCTGTCATGACTTTTTCGAACAGGTTTTCCATTCCTTGTTTCTCTTCTCCTTCTGGTATCCCTATGATAAGGATGTTGTTACATTTCATGTTGTCCTGCAGCTCTCTTAACCCCTCTTCAGTCTTGTTCAGCCTTTTTTTATTCTCTTGTACTGTCTTGGAGTATTTGTCTACATTATCCTCCAACTCGCTGTTCCGGTCCTCTGCTTCCTCTAGCCTACTGTTGATTTCTTTCACTGTATTCTTCAATTCAGAAATTGTATTCTTCACTTCCTCCTGGCACTTATTGATAGTTTCCATGCCCCTTTTCATGCTTTTGTAGTTGTCAGTAAGTTCCTTGTAACTTCCCTGGAATTCTTTGTAGTTTCCCTGGAGTTTTTTGTAGTTCTCCTGGAGTTGTTTACAGTTTTATTTGATGTGGCTGAGCTCACTGAACTTCTCTATCATCATTCTTTTGAATTCCTTATCTGATATTCCAGGTGCCTCTGTTTCATTTGTGTTCATTCTGAGATTCTTCCTTTCCTTTTGTTGATGGACTGATTCTTGTTTTCCCCAGTTTGAGTGTCTGTTCTTGCTATTTATTTATTTATTTATTTATATTCTTTCCTTGGGTTAACCTGCTTTACTTCCTTGCCTTAGTTGAGCACCCTTCTGTGATAGGAGATTTGTGGAGTTCAATGTTGCCATCTCCCAGATTTCCTCCACTTGCTGTTCTTGGTGTTTCCTTTATTTGTGCTGTCTCGTTGTATTCTGGGCCTGTGGGCTTTTAGCAGTAAAAACAAACAAACAAACAAACAAACAAACAAAAAACCCAAAACAAAAAACCAAACCAAACCAAACAAACAAAAAAAAAAGTCAAAATGAAAAAAGAAATAAAAATGATAATAATAATAAGAAGAAAGTGTTTAGTTGGCTGTTCACCCTTAATAATCCCTGACTGGTCCAGATGGAGCCTGGACCTGAAGGCTTTTAGCAGAGGGAGCAAAAGGAAAGAAAAAAAACGGAGGAAGTCACAAGACAAAGAGAAATCAATATTATTAAAGAAAAGGTTTAGGTGTCTGTTCACCCTTTATGGTCTCTGTTTGGTCCAGGTGGAGCCAGGACCAGTGGGTTTTATCAGGGAGAAAAGAAAGGAGAAAGAAAGAAAGAAAGAAAAAAAAGTGGGAGAAAGTCACAAGACAAAGAGAAATCAATATTAATAAAGAAAGGGTTTAGGTGTCTGTTCCCCCTTTATGATTTCTGATTGGTCCAGGTGGAGCTGGAACCTGTGGGCTTTACCAGGAAGAAAAGGAAAAGAAAAAATTAAAATAAAAAAAAAGAGGAAGGAAGAAAAGAATAAAGGGTTTAGGTGGCTGGGGAAGGGAGGAATACTTAGATTGAGGACTGGGAATGTGTTATAGCCACAGAGTGAGTAGACTTTAATTCAAGAGTAGGGGGTGGGTCTTGGGTATTTAGGTGGATTTAGGTATGGGGGGGGATTAAGAATATGTGAGAAGTAACTTTTGCAAAGGATATGTTGGGGATTAATAGTTCATATTGCTCTCGGTATAACTCAGGTGCTTGAGATTAGCAGCAATCCCTTTCCTGAGGCTGCCTCTTTTTCTTGGTCAGGACTTTACAGTCTATAGTCCATATTCTAGCCTGTCTTGGTGTGTGGCAGGGCCTCTGATTTTCACATTCAGGGCTGATTCTGAGTGTCCACCCCCAGGTAGGCTGGGCCTTCCGCAGCCTGGCTGGGTGTTCCGGCTGCCACTATTCTGCAGCCCGCAGGGAGCCCCCTCCCACTACTGGCGGAGGTTCCTGCCCAAGGGGAGCACCCAGCACCCCTGCAGGGCAGCCCACAACTTCGCAGGTCCCTGTGATGACTGGCCCTGCCCCCGCAGTTCTGGGAGGAGGCTGCCCTTGTCTGTCAACACTGTCTGGGGTCTACGTACACTGTCCCGCCCTTCCGGGGCATGCACCACTCCTCAAAGTCAACCAGCTCTCCGAGAAGTCCTTTATGAGGCCTCTGTGGTGAGCCCCTCCCAGGTGTGGGCGGTGCAGCCTTTGTCTCAGGCAATGGTGGGTCAGTTGACAATGGTGGGTCAGTTGTCCCCACTACTAGTTCCCGGCTCTCCAGCTCTCAGGCTGGCCGTTTGGAGTTTCAGGGGAGCCTGGGGGCCTTTGTGGTTGTGCAGGGCTGGGCCTCCCCCCTTGCAGGGGCTTCTAGCTGCTGTTTCCCTTGTGGCCCAGCAGAACCGTTTTTGGCCCTCTTGTTGCCCCAGCGGGTGCACTTCCCTGCTCCCCCGCTCTGGCTTCCTGCAGGACTCTTCTTGCCTCTAGTCCCTCAAGAAGCCTCCTCTCCCTGTTGCCGTAGTGAGTCTCTCACACAGTCCCTCCCCTGCAAGAGTTCAATTCCGCATTCCCTACCGCGTTTGCCCTTGCCGCCCGCACTTCACTGTTGAGACTTCCAGTCACCAGGGAGCCCGGAGCTGGCCTCAGTCAAACACGCCCCTCTGGGCAGAGCCGCCACTGCCCAGAGCCAAACTTGGCCCACTGGCGAGTCGGTTGGTCGGGAATGCCTCACCTACTGTCCTGCTGGCCTCCTCTGCCTCTGGGCTGTGCTCCCCTGTGTCCAGATGCTGCCCGCTCCAATTCCTAGGGTCCTGAAGACGTCTCAAGCTCCCTATCTTGTCCTGTAGCTGCTTTGGTACTCGAGAACACCATCAGCACTGCTCTCTACTCTGTCGCCATCTTCTCTCCTTCTCAGGTTAAGTTTTCTTAGACTGGAAGTATTTCACAATGTGGGAAAATCATGTTACTTGCAATAACTCAGAAAAATCTAATGCAGTTAAGGAAGAAGAACAAAGAAAATGTGGATGTATATTATATAGAAAACAGGCTATCTTTCTTATTCACTGTTACTATATATGTGCTCTCCCTCTCCCTTCCTCTCTCTCTGAAAAACAATAAATAAAATCTTTTAAAAATGTATTTGCTTATTTGTGGATGTATAATATATAGATTTTGTTAGCAATTTGTTTTAAATAGCAACCAACTGGTCATTGGTGTGTTGTGAAATCAGTCAATCTTTAGGTTAGATAAGATGCTGAGAATGAAAACTAATTTGGATGGAAGTTGCAAACTACTAAACTATATGACTTGTGTACATAGGCAAAATATATATTCTCATATTAGCATGTAAATTAGATGAGATTTCTTTCAAATAGATTGTGGAAACATGCATTTCCAGTTATGAAATCCCCCAAACTAGGGATGCTCAGGAAAAGGGATTAATGCTACAGTAAACTTTATTATTGAAATGTGAACATACCTAATCTCTACTTCAACAGACTCTTAAATAGTTCAGGGATTAGTTTAGGATCACACAGGAAGTCAATCACAAGTTTAAAAAATAGCTAGAATACTATTCTACAAAATTATTTAAATTCTAGGGATTTTTATTTTTTACCTCAACTTAGTAGAGATGATAATTTCTACTCTGGGGACCAGATGAGCACTGCAAGTGCCATTATTTCTGAAGGCTTCAACTCGTAAAACACATGTAGAGGAAAAACAGAGGGTATTGAAAGAAGACTTGTGCACAGCCAAAAATAAATAAATAAAAATCTACTATTTAAGATGGAAAACTCCAAAAAGAATAAGTTGTAGTTTCTTTTTTTTTAAAATTTTATTGTTGTTGTATTACATCCATCCCCTTTTTGCTCCCCTCTGTCCCCCTCCCCACCCACCCATTCCCCCCAAAGTCAATTCCCCCTGTTGTCCATGTCCATGGTTCCTTTATACTAGGTTCTTACCTAAGCTGCTCCCCTTTCTTGCCTATGCTCCCCCTCCCCCCTCCCTGTGACATCACATAGGCTTTTAAAAATATTTTTTATTTATTATTTTCAGAGTGAGGGGAAGGGAGAGAGGCAGAGAGGGAGAGAAACATCAGTGCATGGTTGCCTTTCACCTGCCTCCAACTAAGGACCTGGCAGGAGACCTGGCTTGAAACATGGTTATGTGCTCTGGCTGGGAATTTAACCAGCAACTTTTGGGTTCACAGGGTGGTGCCATCAGCCAGGGAAAGTAAGTATTAAAGAAGAAAAAAATGCTTAATTTGCTACAATTTATCTAAAATGCTATCATTTAACATGTAATAATTATATAGTTATTGGCATCTTTAAATTTTTTTATTAACTCTTCAAAATTTAGTATGTACTTTAAATGTGTAAAAATAGGTACGTGTGCAAGTGTATTTTTGCTTGTGTTTAGTAATATTGCATTTCATATTACCTAAAAGAGTCATTCTTTAAACAAAAGTAGGCAGCTTGAAATAATGAAAAGAAAACTTTGTATTAGTGTGATTTGAGAAGCTAACAGAAGGCAGTAATTAAATGGTGAATTGTCAGGATGTAAAAGCAAAAAAAAGTACATGTTGGTGGTTACAAAAGAGACAGGGGGATGTTAAGAAGAATAAAGGAAATGAAGAAGCCAAAGAACTTATATGCATGAAACATAAACATGAACTAAGGGGGGGGGCATTGCCAGAGGAAATGGGGTATGGGGTGGTGGGGGGCAAAGTAGGGAAAATTAGGACAAATAGCAAAATAAATAAAATATATTTGAGGGGAAAAATAGGAAAAAAAAGAAAAAGAAAGTCTTTTATATTCAGTAGTCTTTTTTTTTTTTAATGCATCTGATCTCCATACTCCTTTGCATATTCAGATCTTTACCCCTTCCCCTTTTATGTTTTTGTTGTGACAGATTACCCTTGTTTATACTGTAAGGTTTTTGGGGGTGATCTTACTTGTAGTATTGTGACCTTTTGCTCTTTATTTTGGGTAGAATAATTTTGCTGGATGTGTTATTCTTGGCTGGTAATTTCCCTCTTTCACTAGTTTGAATATTTGGTTCCACTCTCTTCTGGCTTATAAAGTTTCTACTGAGAAGTCCATGCTAACCTAACGAGCTTTTCTTTGTAGATTATTTTCTTATTTCCCCTGGCTTCCTTGATAATTCTTTCTTTGTCATTAATTTTTGAGTTTTAATACAATGTGTCTTGGAGAAGGCTTCTTTGGATTGAAGTAACTGGGTGTTTTATTTGCTTCTTGGATTTGAGGATCCAGCCCTTTCCATAGGTTTAGGAAATTCTTATAAACTATTTGTTTGAATAGGTTCGCCATTCCCTTCTGCCTCTCTTTCTTCTAGTATGCCTATTGTTCTTATATTGTCTGTTCTGATGGAGTCAGATATTTCTCATTAAGTTCTTTTATTATTTTTTGAAAGATTTTATTCATTATCTCTAGAGAGAGGGGAAGGGAGGAAGGAAGAAAGGGAGAGAAACATCTATGTATGGTTGCCTTTCATCTGCCTCCAGCTAAGGATCTGGCTGGAGACCTGGCTTGCAACCTGATTATGTTCCCTGGCTGGGGAATCAAACCTGCAGCAACCTTTGGGTTCACAGGCCAAATACACTGAGCCATACCAGCCAGGGGAGTTCTTTCATTTTTGTAATGTTCAAGTCTCTCTTCTTCCCTCTGTTTCATTTCTATATTCTTCAGTATCACTAATTCTTTCTTCCATCTGGTCTGCTCCATTTCCTATGTTTGTTAGCCCATTTTTTAAAAGATTTTATTAGATTTTATTATTTTTAGAGAGAGGGGAAGAGAGAGTGGCAGAGAGGCAGAGAGGGAGAGAGACATCAATGTATGGTTGCCTTTCACCTGCCTCTAACTACGGACCTGGCTTCAGACCTGGCTGTTGTTTGTTTTATCTTGTGCCTTGGCTGGGAATCGAACCAGCGACCTTTGGGTTTGAAACCTGATGCCTTATCCACTGTGCCACCAGCCAGGGCTGGTTAGCCCTTGATATCATTCTTGATATCCTTTATTAAATTCTTTATCTCCAGAATTTTTGTTTGGGTCTCTTTAAAAATTTCAATCTCTTTGTGAAAGTACTCACTTTGTTGGTTGATTTGTTGTTTGAGTACACTACATTATCTGTATTTTTTTCACACCTCATTGAGTATTTTCTGAACTGCAATATTGAATTATCTGTCATTTATATCACATGTTTCCATTTATATCACATGTATCTAAGGTTTTTTGGAGATTTTAAATTTTTTTTCTGAGCTGCCTCTCTACCTTGGTTGTTTATAATATTTGATGGGTTTCTTCTCTGTCCAGGCATCTATTTATGTACGAATGGTACTTCTCTAGCAAATACCAAGAAGTCTTTCTATTATTTTCCAGTAGGTGGCGCCGAATCACAAGGTTTTTTTGTTTGTTTGTTTTGGGGGAGTTGTTTGTTTGACTGTGAAATCCCAGTGCTGTTTTCAGGGGCAAGACCAGCCATCAGAGTAGCAGTGATACCTTGAGGTGGAGTGGGTGGGAGGAGCCAACTAGCTTCTTTGTTGTTTTGCCCTTCAGGTAATGGCAACTTCAGACCTCCATCAGGGCCCCCTTCTATCCCAAACCCTGGGCTGGCCGCAGATGGATCTCCTTGCTCAGGGATAAAAGTAATTGTGTAATACCAGTTCTCAGGTTTGTAGATAATGTGCTTTGCAACCAATGGCAAAGGGAGGCCAGCTCTGGTAGACTACAGGCAGCAGAGCTCTTAAGGTTCGTTTCTCTGTAGGGAATGCCAACAACTGACAATGATGGATCCCCCCCTGTCCTGTATCTTCGCCCAGGTCTCTGGGTTCCGCTACAACTTATAGTGCTCACTCCTGCAAAATATCCCACCAAATCTATTTACTCCTCCTGGCTGAATCTATTTACTCTCTCCAGGGCAAGGTACCCCAAGAGGTCCAATTTCAAGGCTGTATCCTTAGCTTGTCTCAGCCTGCCTTTCTTCTCAGCTCTCTGGTTCACTCCCTCTTGCCCATCTATTTATGCTTCAATGGGTGAATTTCTCAGGTGTGTTTATGCATTTAGTACAAAATCCTTTGTTTAGTAGTAGCTGTTCCAATTGTTGAAACTTCAAGGGGAGAGGCCCAGGCGATCTCTCACACCATCATTCCTCTGATGTTATCAGTATACACTATGTTTTTAATTTATATATGTATTTCCTTTACTGGTATTCTTTATTTTCATATACATTTAAGTTACTATGTAGTACACCTTTCATGGTAGTGGAATCCTTTTATAAAATTTCTTATAGGGCAGGTCTAATCAATTTTTGTTTATCTGGGAATGTCTTCATATCTCTCTTATTTTTGAAGAATAACTTTGCTGAATATAGAATTCTTTGTTGATAGTCTTTTATTTTCAGCTCCTTGAATATATCTCCCAACACCTTCTGCCCTCAATTTTATGTGATGAAAAATAAGTTGGTAAGCTTATTGAGGAAACTTTACATAATGAGTTACTTCTCTTTTGCAGCGTTCAAGATTCTCTCTTTCTTGTGACACTTTTAATATGTTGTGGCTAGGTGTGTATCCCTGAGTTTATTGTATATAAATTTGCTGAGCTTCTTCTATATGCAGATAAATGTTTTTCTGTAAAATTTGTGAAAGTTTTGGTCATTATTTTAAAATATTTTTCTGCCTCTTTTTATTGCTTCTCTTTCTGAAACTACCATTATGTGTATGTTGTTGCACTTGATTGTGTCCCACAAGTCTCTGTGGCTCTGTTCACTTTTTTGTATTCTTATTTTATTTGTTTCTTTGGTCAACTCAAAATCTGCTGTTACACCCCTCCAGTGTATTTTTTATTTTAGTTATTGTATATTCAAACTTCAAAATATATGTTGTTTGTTTTTTCATAAGTTTTCTTTATTGATATTATTGGTAAGATTGTGTTCTCATATTTTTTTATCTTTTTTTAACTTTTATTGTTGTTGTATTACATCCATCCCCATTTTGCTCCCCTCTGTCCCCCTCCCCACCCACCCATTCCCCCCAAAGTCAATACCACCTGTTGTCCATGTCCATGGTTCCTTTATACTAGGTTCTTGTCTAAACTGCTCCCCTTCTTTGACTCTTCCCCCTCTCCCCCCAATCCCCTTCCCCCTGACCACTGAAAGCCTATTCACTGTATTCATATATTTGGTTCTGTTTTTGCTTGTTGTTAGTTTTGTTCATTATTGTCCTGTAATGGGTGAGATCGTATGGTATTTGTCTTTCACTGACTGGCTTATTTCACTAAGCATAGTACTTTCTAGTTCCATCCATGTTGTTGCAAAGGGTAGGAGTTCCTTCTTTCTTTCTGCTGTGTAGTATTCCATTGTATAAATGTACCAAATTTTTTTGATCCAATCATCCACTGATGGGCACTTAGGCTGTTTCCAGCACTTGGCTATTGTAAATAGTGCTGCTGTGAACATGTTCTCATATTTTTAATCTTTTAGACATGGTTTCCTGTCATTTGTTTAATATATTTGTAATAGCTGATTTAAAGTCTTTGCCTACAAGTTCAATTTTGGCACTTCCTTTGGGATATTTTCTTTCTTTTTTAAGATTTTATTTCTTTTTAGGGAAGGGAGGAAGAAATAGAGAGATACATCAATGTGAGAGAAACATCGATTGGTTGCCTCTCATAGGCATCCCAACCAAGGACCAAATCCACAACCCAGGCATGTGCGCTGACTAGGGATCATACCTGTGACCTTTTACTTTGTGGGACAGCACCTAACCAACTGAGCCATACTGGTCAGGGCCCTTTGAGATATTTTCTATTGAGTGGTTTATTTTCTTATATATAAGCCATACCATCTTGTTATTTATATGTCTAGAATTTTTTATTAAAACCTGGACATTTCAAATAGTATGATATGGCAGTTGTAGAAAGCATATTGATCCCCTCTTCAGTTTTATTACTGTTGTTGTTTGTTACTGTTTATTTATTTATTTTCTATGATGGTATTTATTTACTTATTTATTTATTTTTAGAGAGGGGAAGGGAAGGAGAAAGAGAGCAAGAGAAATATCAGTGTGTGGTTGCCTCTAGAATGCCTCCAACTAGGGACCTGGCCTGCAACCCAGGCATGTGCCCTAACTGGGAATCAAACCAGTGACCCTTTGGTTTGCAGGCTGGCAGTCCACTGATCCACATGAGCCAGGGCACTGCTGTTTATTTATTTAGTGAATCTTGGACTAATTATGTCAAGTTTGTATTCTATGTTGTTTGTGGCCACTGAAGTCTCTGCTCAACTTAATGTTCAGTTAATGATTGTACAGAAATTTATTTTTATCATATTTCAATATATTTATCTTTTTCTTTCTAATTTTTTCTTTTTGTCTCAATTCCTCCCCTCAGCCCCCACCCCATCTGACAGCCCCTAACAGCTGTCAGCTTGGACAGAGATTTTCTTTAATTCCTTGAACTGCTAATTTGCCCCACTTTTGCCTAGGGGCTCTCTGTATGTTGGGGCAAGCCTTCAATGCTCTGTCAGGCAGTTAACAATTATCCCTTAACCTTAATTACTAAATGTGTAGAGTCTTATGGTTAGACTTCTGTGAGATAAAGGCCCTTCTCGGGTATTTTCTGAGCATACACACAGCCCTGCATATGTGCATTTCCTCGATTCTGAAGAAAATTTCAGAGCTATTCAAAGCACTCTGTGGATATCTCATTCCCTATATCTGCTTTTAAGTTTTATCAACCTCTTATTTGCCCCAACTGCCTCAGAGAACTATCATGTTAAAAATTATCACCTGATTTTTTGGACATCCTCAAGGATATAGTTTTCCTCACTAAGAAATCTCTGAAGTAAGGCTATATAAAGACAAACCCTGAGAATGGAGCTTTTCCAGAGATTTCCCAGACAGCTCAAATAGTGACAATTCTCTGGGGATGGGCCTTTGGGAAGTCCCAAACCCATTCTGTCATCTGCAATGGCTACAAGGCTGCTGAATTTTCTTTTTCTGTTAATGTGATTCTGAGGTTGCAGGTTTTCAAGGCTACCATAAATCTGGACAGCAGGCAATGAGACTAGAGCAAGTAAAATATTCTCTGCTTCTATTGAGATTTAACTAGTTTTCTGGAATAAACTATTCTTGGACTATTGCAAGCCTTTGATTAATTTCCAGAGCTCTGGAAATTGTCATTTTGAATAATTTTTTGCTAGTGTTCTCACTGATTTTATGAAGGATTCTTACACCACCATACCAGAAGTGCCTCTCTTATGCTTGGCATTTTTATGTTCCTATAAATATTCTTCAGCTTTGTTAGGGACACAGGTAAGATACTTGCAAATAGAATGATCCTTACAGTTTTGCTTTTATTTTTTTTTTTAAGATTGATTTGTTATTTTTAGAGAGAGGGGCAGAGAGAAAGGGAGAGAGACATCAATGTATGGTTGCCTTTCCCTTGCATCCAGCCACGGACTCGGCTGGAGACCTGGTTTGCAACCTGGTTATGTGCCCTGGCTGGGGAATTGAACCAGCAACCTTTAGGTTCAAAGGCCGGCACCTTATCCACCGTGCCACCAGCCAGAGCCTTACAGTCTTACTTTTAAAATTTGTTAAATGGGACCAGAGATTTGTTTAATCTGGGGATAATTATTTCCCAGTAAGACCTTTCTCCACAGTGCCCTATAATGCATGAAGGTTTCCAGTCTGTCTAGTAGCAATAGGATCTATTTCCCTTATTGTGTGAGCATCAGATAATGTTCCATATAACACTTGAGATGGTCCTTTCTCCAGCCTCAGAATGCCTTCTCATGTGCATGTACTGATGCAGATATTTGGAGTTTATAATCTGTGGAAAAGTATTATCCAATATGCTATCCTGTCACCTCTAGCTGACCTGGTTTCCTTGGACACAAAGCTCTATATACTTATCACAGGAAGTACGCCAGTGTCTGCCTCAGTTCTTTTCCCCTATGTCATGCCTTAAAACTCTCCCAAGGCACTAAGCTTAGGCAATCAGAGAATTTGCCTGCTTGTTTCCCATCTGTCAGATGAAACTGTCTTTCATTAGCTGATGCTGTGTCTTGAAAGAAATTGCATCATTTGTTTTGTTCCAACTTTTAGTTGTTTCAAGTGGAAGGTCAAATTAAGTTTCTGGTATTTCATTTTGCGTAGAAGCAGAACCCTTACATGACATACTTTTAACTTCAATCTGCATTATTAACATTTTATCCATCATTTCTTTTTTCCAGTTTCAGGGTTTTTTGTTTTTTTGACATATTATTGACTCTCCATCATTTTCTTAAGTTTAGACCAACAATGAAACAATAAATACAGCCCTGAGTTATAACATTTTGCCAATTTGTGTGATGTGAATACTCCCACTATGGCCAATTTCAAGCTACTAACATATGTATTATTTCCATTATAGAGATACAATAGATGGAAATAACCTCATAATACAAATTACAGTAAAACATAGTAAAATAATTCAGATTTGATAAGTTTAAATTATTATTTTGCTTTTCACATAATGTATTAACTTGTAAGTTGATGCAATTTATTTTTAATAATAACTACTTTTAAAACCACCTTACAAAGTTCTTGAACTTGTAATAATCAGCTCATGTGAGTTAGTATGAGCTGTCTTTAGCACACTACTGCCTCTATCTTTGGGGAGTAGAGCCAGTGTAGAAGCAGCATTATAAACCAGTATACAAGGAGCAGATTAAATCCACCTGGGAATATGTGTGCATGTTCCCTGCTTACTAGGGATGTTAGGACATCTTATCAAATACCCAGAGCAAGCATCTGACCACCTTCTTCTCTTCAGAACAACAAAAAGCTATCCTCAGAAGTCCACCATTAAAAACATATTACTATAGTTCTGGCCAATAGGTCTCAATTGATTGAAGCATCTTCCCATAACTAAAAGGTTGCAGTTCAATTCCCAATCAGGGAACATACCTAGGTTGTGGGTTCAATCCCCAGTCCACATGTTTATGATCCCTGGTCCAAGCATGTACAATCCAGGTGTGGGTGTGTATGGGAGGCAGCAGATGGATGCTTCTCTCACATCAATGTGTTTTTCTCTCTCCCTTCCTGTCTCCCTTCCTCTGTAAAACAAAACAAAGCAAAACAAAACAAAACACACACACGCACACAATGAAAAACTATCCTTGGGGGAGGATTATAGATCTTGAAGTCTTGGGTTTCTAAGAATCCCTTTTTAAAATGGCAAGGTATTTCCTGTAAGCAACAATGCTTTCAGCCTTTTAATTGGCTAATACCCTTATGGATATTAGGCAGCTAGATAAGAATGAAGAGGCCTGGTGTCATTGGCCCATAGGTTCTGTGTTTGGTAGAAACATTGGTGGTAGATGTGGGACAGAAATAAAACTGGGAAGGTAACAATATGTCCCAAAACTGCCTTCTTCATAGTCTTTCAGAAGTTCAGTTCCAGTGTATCCACACGTGGGTCAGGGTTTTAAAATACTAAATGAATAGTTAGTACCATCATCCATTCTAACCTGACTAGCCACTAGCAGGGAACACTGCATGAGCTGCTTACCATTCAGTCTTGCCCACCTCATCAAGAACATTTTTGTACTGGAAAAAATTAAAAGAAGACAACAGTAAGACTATCTATACACTTTAAAGGTTTAAAATGCCATTACAAAATAAAATAAAGTACCCTTTTGATAATAGCCATGCCAAAATATAAAAAGTTAGTAATGTTCAGCAGTTCACGTAAGTAGAGGAAAGGAAGACTAGAATCAGAAACTAGAGAAAAATAAAGAAGAATTTGATATAGACTACTAAGTGTATCATAACATTATCATTTTTTACTTGAGTTCAAAATAATATTTTTCCTCATGATTTAAAAATGAAATTATACCTGCATGATAAATAATAGCCAGATGATAAATATGTAGAATGTATGCAACCTTTTTAACACCTTTCAGGAAGAGTACTAAGGGCCACATCAAACCTCTCTATAATCAGCAATTTCTGTACAAAGCTGTTAGGCTCATTCATCAAGCAGGCAGCTACACTGAATTTCAAGTGTCAGAACACTACTGATACCCTGCCCCCCAAAACATGTATCACCTTCAAGTCACCTAAGCCCCTAACTTCCTCCTAACCTCAAACCCAAGGCAACTTCTCACTGCCTATGATGAGTAGAGTCTAGTAATTTGATGTGTTAGCCTAGAAAAACCTGATGCCTTCTTTACAGCCGTTGGAATGTGAAGGATATCTTCTTCAGATTTTTAACTTTTCCAAGGTAAGAAGAAATCTAAAGTGGGGGTCTGAGCTAACTTGAGCTACTTTAACAAAACACTGGGGACCAGATGGCTCAAATAACAGAAATTTATTTTCTCTGTTCTGGAGGCTAAGAAATCCAAGATCAAGGTGTCTGCTGATTTGGTTTTGGATGCGAGCTCTTTTTCTGGCTTGCAGGTGGCACCTTCTCTCTGTGTCCTGATGTGGAAAGAGTGAGTGGGATCCCTAAGGTGTCTTCTCATAAGGGCACTAATCCTAGAAGGAACACATCATTATGACTTTATTTAACCTTAGTTATTTACTTTCTCCAAATACAGTCACACTTAGGATCAAGACTTCAACATACAAACTTGGAAGGCATAATTCAGTCCATACAGTGGGGAAGGTTTCTGTCACTTAAAAAGGTTTTATACATATGCTCCAATTTTGAAAAGGGCCCAAGGGCAGAATCTTCTCTAGAGTTCAGCTGAACTAGGGTGACTTTGCCTTCAAATACAATGTGAAATACAGCCCTGGGAAGGCTACAGAAGTAATGCACACAATAGCTTTTCCTTCAATCACTGTATTTCACAGAGTATTTCTTCACTTTTCCATTTTACACTGAATGGACCAAGAAGTAAAGAAAGCCCAAAACATGGAGAAGTCACAAGACTGAGGTTATAATCCTGATTCTGGTGTTTATTAGTCCCTGGGTTTTGGAACAAATTATTGGTTTCTGTAATGCTGAAAATATTCACATATTAAAAAGAAAAATGACAACAGCTCTGTAAGTTAGGCAAGGGTAATTGAAAGAACCAAATGAAATTGTGTTTATAAAAGAACTTTGCAACCATAAAGCTCTAGATGAAGGTCAGAAGCATTTAAAGACAGAGTTTAGAAGCTTTCTGACCCCTGAGGCACATTTCATCTGGGAAAGACAATAGCCAAGAAGGGCCTTCTTAATGGGAAGTACCAAATCCCAACATACTAGTATGGAGGAAACTTGAGAATAAATAAATTCCTATATTGCATGATAAATTGTAAACATAACTTACAGAACTGGTTACTCTAAGAAGTAGTACAGGATGACTAATTATATAAATAACACTAAAAAAACCTTTTGGTCAACTAGTACTCATCAAATTATGGTTCTACAAATTATTGATGTTGTTCAGGTTGCACTAAGGTGTTCTGGCACCAAAACCAATCTGTAGCTGTCATTTCTCGATTTGCAGAAACAATTTTAGTTCATGTGGAGAATTTTCTCCATTTCAGGTTTTCCAGTCACAAATTTTTCTTAAAACCTTTAGTGACTGTTGGCAGACATCCAAATGAATGAACCTATGGCAAAAGAACAACAAAGAAAAGCATACGAAGCTTTTGTTTATGTGTGGACACATACTTGTGCCTGCACATAAGCTGATAGCAAAAATTCCCTATAGTCATGTGATAGTATGAAACATACCATACAATGGTAAGATAATTACTAGAGGGAAAGGGGGTGGGGGAAAGGTAGAAGAGGGTAAAGGGAGATAAATGGTGATGGAAGGAGACTTCACTTGGGTGGTGAGCACACATACAATATACAGATAATGTATTATGAAATTGTTCACCTGACACCCATATAAATTTGTAAATAATATCACCCCAATTAAGTTAATAAAAATATTAAAATAAATAAATGCATGTTTACAATTTCAAAGAAAAACAAACTGCACAACAAGCATGGAAGAACCATGGACATGGACAAGTGGGATTGACTTTAGTGGGGAGTGGTTGGGTGGGTGGGGAAGGGGACAGAGAAAAGGGAAAAGGGGATGGATGTAATACAATAACAATAAAATTAAAATTTTAAATAATAAATAAAATTTAAAAATAAAAAATGAAGAAACTCAGCAAGTAATTAATTTGATTGGTATTTATCTATGTTCCCTGATAATTATTTTGTCTCTCCTAGATCTCAAATCATATGCTTAAAGAGCTTTTATTTTTTTATGACCTTCTTACATAATGCCTTCTAATTTCCCTCAGAGATATTCAGTTTAAAACAAATTCAAATAGTTCAGCCTAAAAGGGACTTTAAGAACAAGTTTACAAATTATTATTTGTGGCAGTGATAGAAGCCTAGTTTGATTTTAAATTTAGAACATATTTATTTCCGGTGATGAAGTAACTTGAAAAATTCTTATCATATTATTATTTATTTTGTTTGCCAACAACCTTTTGTTTATATCTGTTGATCATGAACAGTTGGAATTATATCTGGATAAGTTTCCAAAACACTGATTCTTTGTTGAAATAAACACAATGACCATACCTAACCCCAACAGGGTCCTAAGAGAGAAAACAAAAAACAATCCTCTGGCTACAAAAAGGAAGGAGAAGGAGAAAAGAAACCTACTATATCAATCTCATTTGTAAGAACACCTTCCCTATGAGGGGAGGTGGTGGTGGTGGTGGTGGGGGTGGTCAGGAGATGTTCAAAACAAGGCAATTATAGTCTGTGGCAGTTTGGGAGGCAGAAAATTCTGAAAATATGCCACAGTTTGCAGCCAAGAAGAACACAGTTCACATCAGCATCTTAATCTAGATGTTTAATCACATCTCTTAATCTAGAGAGCAAGGTGTGGATGTAATAGGTAGCTGAGTAAATAGCATGAAAGAACAGGACTTGAGTTGCTGCAGAGATGAAAGCTCCACTAGGCAGAGCTTTTGTACTTATTAGTATGCCCCTCTATTTACATGGTACTCATTACATATTAAAGTAGTGGATGCAAATGCTCAAAGAATTTGGATTAAATTTATAGCAATGTTTAATGGGGTTCACAGAAAGCATCCTGGCTGCTAAGTGATGGGCCGTCCAGATTTGAGAAGCACTAAGGTTAAGTTGCGGATGACAGAGCCATAGAGAATCATCAATAGGCAACAGATAGGTACTTTGGCAACAGTCCTAATTCTTGGGAGGAGCAAAATGGAGGGAAAAAACCCTCTCTTCTAACAACATATTCCTCAGAGTCTCTATTAGAGAACAAATCTTGGGCTGGTTCCCCTTAAGATAGAAATTACTATGATTCATTAAGATGGCTCTGAACAGAATAGCTGCTAGTTCTGGGAATTGGTACTCAAGAAGCTGTTAGGCACAGGATTCAGAAAGTCAGAACAACCTCATCTTTGGGTTCTCTTCTAGCCTCCCTTAAGAATACAGGTATATGTATAATGTTGAACTAGCCCCATTGTCAAAGGGAAAGGTGACTTGATGTGGATTATTTAGTTTTTTCATCTATAAAAACAGCCTGAACCAGTAACTGAATCTTAAATTTTAGTTTTTTAAATCTGAATCATTCCTGTTTGCCTGTCTTTATGGAGTAAATACATGGCTAACTGATAAATACGTCTCTAACTTGATACTATCTAACCCAATGGACTCAAAATATCATAAATATTGCTAATACTGTACAAGCATTTGTTGTTTTAAATTTAAAAGTTTATTTTAGGGTTGGCATTGGTCTTAGCAATCACCTTTGTATCCCCCTCATTTCACAGAAGAGAAAACAAAGACTTAAAGAAGAGGTAATGTGACTTGCTTAAAGTTCATATGTCAAATTAGTGGTAGAACTGAGACTAGAATCCAGGTCTCCTAATTCCCAGGACACTATTCTTTAACCCACACCATTTTACACATAGAGGTATGTACCATTATTTCTAGGTAAGTCCCCTGAAAAATTTTTATTTTTTCTTTTAAAACTGTATTATTGTAACATTTCAAATATTAAACTTATATATTAGGGCAGGCAAGGAGTTGAAGAACTAACCAACTTTGCAGGAAATATATTCTGTACAAAAGTAAAACCCACGCCCTGGCTGGTGGCACAGTGGATAAAGTGCCAGCCTGTGAACCCAAAGGTCGCTGGTTCAATTCCCCAGCCAGGGCACATAATGAGGTTGCAAGCCAGGTCTCCAGCCAGGCCAGTGGCTGGAGGCAGGTGAAAGGCAATCATACATTGATGTCTCTCTCCCTCTGCCTCTCTCCCTTCCCCTCTCTCTAAAAATAATGAATAACATCTTTAAAAAAAAAAAGAAGAAGAAGTAAAACCCGCCCTGGCTGGTGACACAATGGATAAGGTGACAGCCTGAAAACCCAAACCAAAGGTCGTTGGTTGGATTCCCAGCCAAGAGCGCATAACCAGGTTGCAAGCCAGGTCTCCAGCCAGGTCTGTAGCTGGAGGCAGGTGAAGGGCAACCATACATTGATGTCTCTCTCTTTCTCTGCCTCTCTCCCTTCCCCTCTCTCTGAAAATAATAAATTTAAAAATCTTTTTAAAAAAAAGTAAAACCCTCTAAGGAATAAAAGGGTGACCTGGTTTTAGAGATCCCAATATATAAAACAATCACACTGAAGGAGATTGGATTGTAAAAAAATGTTCAGCAAGCAGAACTTCTTGACTACATTTAAGCGTTTAAGATCATTTACTTGGCAGAACCCACAGGAAAAGAGAAACAGTCAAAATATTAAGAGTTACTGCCAAAGAAAGACCAAGAAGAAGCCAAAATAAGCATCTTCAATATAAAATGGAAGTCATGAAGAAATAGAATCTGTTTAAAAGAAACTCTTAAGACTTGACTAACCAGCCTAGTGAAGTGCCTTTCTTAATCACATGGATAGCAGCATTATCTCCCTTCTTTCTAGTCACTCAGGTTTAAATGCAATGTGCAGCATAGGGAAGAAAGTCACTAATACCATAACATTTTGTGGCATCAGATGGTTACTAGACTTACTGTGGTGATCACATGGTAAGGTATATAAATGCTAAATGACTGCTGTATACTGGAAAATAATATATGTCAATTATACTTTAATAGGTAATAAATTTCAAATAATAAAATAATTTTAAAACGTAGCTGTCACCTTGAGGTCTCCTCATACCTCTTTCTGTAGTCTATTGATTACCAATTTCTGGGGTTTTTTTATTTTTAAAAAGTCTTATTTCTTCCTTTGAAATAATTCAAAATTCTTCTCTTTCTTCTCCTTTCTGACTGCCAGCATTCTAGATTGGACTTCTTTCCCTCCTAGCAAAAGTCCCATGGTCCCAGCTCTTGACCTAGTAATTTTACTTCTTGAAAGCTATAATGAGCAAATAACTTGTATATACTATGTAAAAAGTTTTATGTATAAAAATATCTATCAAAGCTTTATTTACAATAGTGGAGATAAATGGAATAAACCTTAAATGTTCCCCAACTGGAGACTAGTTAAGTACATTATGATAAACCTGATATAACCCAGTAAACTATTATGTAGCTTTTTAATGTGATGTTTGAACAGTATGAGAGTGTGAAACATACTCTCAAATATCACCTAGCAGAGCCAGTTACCCACAGGAGAAATTGATGGTGGGAAGGCAGGAGATTCAGAGTATTATTACAAATGGGTAGGAACTTTTTACAAAATATTAAGTGAAGAAAACTGGATAGAAAAATGTATATACAAGAACTCATAAAATGCATAGGGGGAAAGACTGGAAATATTTATTTTAAGCCACATTGTTTTATTTTTATGAGAACGCATGATTTGTTGGTTTAAGTAACTTTTTGTAATTTTTATTTTAAAATATTTTCAGGCACGGAAGAGTTGTAAGAAAATTACAAAGAACTCCCATGTACCCTTCATCCAGGTACCCTCATTTTTGGTATTAAAAAAAAAAAAAAAAAAAACCTTTTAAAGTCCCTTTGCCTCCATTTAAAGAGAGTTTGTCCAATAGGCTCCTATGTGAACATTGCCACTTCAGATTCTAAAGTGCAAGGGTAACAAAAAGGGGACAAACACTCACTTCTCATGGCCTATGAGATCTGGGATGAAAACCAGTCCCAAGACTAATAATCACATGCAAAACTTTGTGATTATTACACTGCCTACTATTCGTTGTAATTAGTGTCATCTCATTCTGCCCTTCCCTTGACTACTTCAAGAAACACCATGCAAACACAGGGGTTGCCACCCCGATTTCCAGTTATGGCACATACCCAGGTTGCAGGCCAGATCTTGAGCCAGGTTCCCAGCTGGAGGTAGATGAAAGGCAACCATACATTGATATTTCTCTCTATTTCTTACTCCCTCCCTCCCCCTCTCTCTAAAAATAATGAATAAAATCTTTTATTAAAAAAAAAAAACATCAGCAGACAAAGTGTTAATGAGTATTGAGTAATAGATTTAAACTCTTCCATGCAGCTAGCTCAGTGACTTGAGGGAGGCAAATATATATATTTGGGTTTTTTTATTAATTTTATTATTGTTGTATTACAATTGTTTCATTTTTCCCCCATTGCTCTCCCCTGCCCCACCCACCCCACCTCCCTCCTGCAGTCAATACCCAGCTAATTGTCCATGTCCATGTGTCCTTCACACTAGCTCCTCAACTGAACCCTTCCCTCGCTTTTCCCTTTCTCCCCTTACCCCTAGTCACCTTCATTCTGCTCCCCATCGCATGTCTCTTGTTCCTTTCTGCTCATCTGCTTGTTTTGTTCATTAGTCTCTAGTATTAAGTGAGAACATACAGTATTTATCTTTTGCTGCCTGACTTATTTCAGTAAGCAGGATACTTTCCAGTTCCATCCATGCTATCACAAATGGTAGGAGTTCTTTCTTTCTGTTGCATAGAACTCCATTGTGTAAATGTACCACAGTTTTTTGATCCATTTATACACTGAAGGGCACTTAGGTTGTTTCCAGCACTTGGTTATTGTAAATAGCACTGCTATGAACTTAGGGGTATGTAGGTTCTTCTGAATTGGTGTTTCAGGATTCTTCGGGTATAATCCTAGAAGTGGAATCACTGGATCATAAAACAGTTCTATGCTTAGTTTTTTGAGGAAATTCCATACTGTCTTCCATAGTAGCCACGCCAGTCTGCATTCCCACCAGCAATGAACCAGGATTCCCTTTTCTCCACATCCTTACCAACAAACTTGTTTGTTGATCCATTGATGATGGACATTCTGACAAGTGTGAGGTAGTAGCTCATTGTGGTTTTAATTTGCATCTCTCTGATGGCTAGCGATGTTGAGCATTCTTTCATGTGCCTAGCCTATGCGCCCTTTGTATGGCTTTCTTGGAGAAGTGTCTGTTCAGGTCCTTTGCCCATTTTTTAGTGGAGTTGTCTGTCTCCCTGGTGCTGAGTTATATTAGTTCTTTACATATTTTGGAGAGCAAACCCCTGTCTGAAGTGTCATTGGAAAATATGTTTTCCTGTATGGTTGGTTCCCTTTTCACTTGTTGCTGGGTATTTTTAGCTGAGCAGAAACTTTTCAGTTTGATATAGTCCCATTTGTTTATTCGTTCCTTTATTTCCCTTGCCCTGGGAGAGATATCAGTTCAAATATTGCTGTGTGGGATATCTGCAAAATTTTTTGCCTGTGTTTTCCTCTAGGACTTATATAGTGGCACTGCTTATGTTTAAGCCTTTTATCCATCTTGAGCTTGTCCTCTTATATGGTGTAACTTGATCTAGTTTCATTTTTTGCATGTGCCTGTCCAGTTCTCTCAACACCACTTGTGGGCTCCCTATTTTAATCCATTGATCTGTTTGTCTGTTCTTGTGCCAATACCAGACTATTTTGATTACTCTAGCTTTGTAAAATAGTTCTATATCTGGTATTGTGAATCCTCCTACTTCATTCTTCTTTCTCAAGATTGCTGTAGCTATTTGGGTTGTTTTTGAATCCATATAATTTTTTAAGTATTTATTCTAAATCTGTGAAATATGACGTTGGTATTTTAATTGGGATTGCATTGAATCTGTAGATTGCTTTGGGTAGTATGGACATTTTAATGATGTTAATTCTTCCCATCCATGAATATAGTATATGCTTCCATTTATTTGTATCTTCCTTAATTTCTTTCTTCAGTGTTGTAGTTTCCCAAGTACAGGTCTTTTATCGCCTTGGTTAAATTTATTCCTAAGTACTTCGTTTTTGTTTTTGTCTTTTTTGTTTGTTTGTTTGCTATAGTAAATGGAATTTGTTTTCTAGTTTCTTTCTCTGAAGTTTCATTGTTGGTGTATAAGAATGCCTTCTATTTCTGGATATTGACTTTGTATCCAGCTATTTTGCCAAATTCACTTATTAGGTGGAGTAGTTTTTTAGTGGAGTCTATAGGGTTTTCTATGTACACTATCATGTCATCTGCAAATAATGAAAGTTTTACTTCCTCCTTTCCAATTTGGATGCCTTTGATTCCCTTTTTTGTTTGATCGCTGTGGCTAAAACTTCCAAAACTATGTTGAATAGAAGTGGAGAGAGTGGACATGCTTGCCTTGTTCCTGATTGTAAGGGAAAGGCTTTCAGTTTTTGCCCATTGAGTATGATCTATAGCTGCAGGTTTCTCATATATGGCCTTTATTATGTTGCAGTATGCTCCCTCTATTCCCATCTTGCTGAGTGTTTTTATCATAAAAGGGTTCTGTACTTTATCAAATGCTTTTTTGGCATCTATTGATATGATCATATGGTTTTTATCTTTCAGATTGTTTATATGGTGTATTACAATTATTGATTTGCAAATATTGTACCTTCCTTGCATCCCTCGGATGAATCCCACATGGTCATGGTGTATGATTTATTTAATACATTACTGGATCTGGTTTGCCAATATTTTTTTGAGAATTTTATTATCTATGCTAATCAGAGATATTGGCCTGTAGTTTTCTTTCTTTGTTGTGTCTTGACCTGGTTTTGAGATTAGAATAATATTGGCCTCATAGAAAGAGTTTGGGAGTCTTCCCACTTCTTGAAATTTTTTGGAATAGGTTGAGGATAGGATAGGAGTTAATTCTTCCCTAAATGTTTGGTAAAATTCACCTGTGTAGCCACCTGGTTTGGGGCTCTTGGGCACTGGTAGTTTTTTTTTTATTATTACTTCTTCAATTTCATTAGTTGTTATCAGTCTATTCAGGCTTTCTACTTCTTCTTGATTCAGTTTTGATAGGTTATAAATTCACTCATTTGTTTACTCCAGAAAAAATGAAAAGCATTGACTTCATCCAGCTGCTAGTAGTCCTACATAACCCTTCTGGGCCTCAAAGAGAGGTGGATAAAAAGTGTAAGATCTTACAAAAATAAAAATACCACATGTCCTGCCCTGGCTGGTAGCACAGTGCATAAGATGCCAACCTACAAACCCAAAGGTTGCTGGTTCGATTTGCAGCCAGGACACATAACCAGGTTGTAAGCCAGGTCCCCAGCCAGATCCATAGCTGGAGACAGATAAAAGGCAACCATACATTGATGTCTCCCTCCCTGTCTGCCTCTGTCTCTTCCCCTCTCTCTAAAATAATAAAATAAAATCTTTTTTTAAATACCACATATCCATAGCCATGAAAATATATTATGCAAGTTAAGGTAGTCACATTTAAATACAGATGCTATATATTTGTGCACTAATTTTGGAAGAGTCCTGTGTACCAAAGACAATTGAGAGGTGGAAGAGACATTTGGGTCATCCAGCACCATCCAATGGAACTTTGTATAACTAAAATGTTCTCAGAAAGATGGCAACAGAGTAGAGAGCAGTGCTGATAGCATTCCCAAGAGCAGGTGGAGAATAGGATAGGGAGAATGAAACATCTGCAGTTCCCTAAGAACTGGAGTGGTAAGCATCTGGACTCAGGGGAGCACAGCCCAGAGGCTGCAGAGACCTACAGGAGAGCAGGTGAGACAGTTATAAACTGGCAGGCTGACCAAGGTCAGCTCTGGGCAGTGGCAGCTCTATCCAGAGGGGCATCTCTAAGTGAAGACAACTCCAGGCTCCCTGGTGACTAGAAATCTGAACAGTGGAGTGTGAACAATGAGTGCAAACTCCGGAGGGAATGAGGAATTGAACTCCTGCAGGGGAAGGACTGTGTGAGAGCCTCACTCTGGAGACTGAGAGAGAGGAAGCTCCTCACTGGGCCAGAGAAGGATGAGGAGAGAACCCTGGGGAGCAGGAGCAGGGGATCAGGGAATTGCACTGGCCAGAGCAGCGAGAGGGCTGAAAACTGTGCCATTGCGCCACTGGGGAAAGGGCAGCTTGGAGCCCTTGCAAGGGGGGAGGCTGAACACCACACACCCCACTTGCAGCAGGCTCCCACAAAGACTTGAAGTTCTGCTGCTGTGCCACTGGGGAGAGGGCTGCTCAGAGCCCCGGCAAGGGGGAGGGCCCAGCTCCAAGTACCCACACCAGCTACAGACTCCCACGGAAACTCCAAACTGTGAGCCAGGAACTTGCAGCTGGTGCAACTGGTGAACCCATTGCAGGCAAAAGCCTCCTAGAGTAGCTGGAGGGGGAGAAGTAGCATTAGCTCACAGGCTGTGCTGCAGACCCTCTAGGGAGGCAAGCACCCACCACAGAGGTAGCAGTGAAAAACTCCTCAAAAAGTTGGACTGCTTGGAGAGTTAGCTTTTTCCGAGGGGAGCCAGATGCTGTTAGCGGACAGGGGCTACCTTCTCCAGGGGTAGGGCCAGTCATTACAGGAGCCAGTGAGGTTGCAGGCCATCTCACATTGGAGCCAGGTGCTCATAGCAGACAGGAACCTCCTCCAGGACACCACTGAAGCACCCTGCAGGTCTTCACACAGAACCATTGAGAAAAGGGAGGCCCCAAAACACAAGCAGCACAGAAACCCAGCTAGGCTACTTGAGGACCAGCCTACCTGGAGACTGACACTCAGAAACAGCCCTAACTGTGACAACCATAAGCCCTGCCACTCCAAGACCACCCAACTAGTCTGTAGACTGCAGAGACCTGACCATGAAAAAGAGGCAGAATCAGGAAATGGATCACTGCTAATCTCAAGCACCTCAGTTACACCAAGAGCTACATGAGCTATTAATCCCTAACATATCCTTTTCAAAAGTTACTTCTAACCCTCACAATTAGTACATTTTAAGTAAATACTATTTATAACATAGTGTATCCCAACTCACATATTTTTACTCCTCCCCGATCTCAATCCACCTAAATACCCAAGACCTGCCTCCTACCCTTGATTTAAAGTCTACTTACTCTCCAGCTACAACACATTCCCAGTCCTCAATCTAAGTATTCCTCCCCTCTCCAGCCACCTAAACCCTTTCTTTTTTTTTCTTTTTTTTTTTTTTCTTTTTCTGCTAAAAGCACACAGGTCCTGGTACCACCTGGACCAATCAGGAGGTAGATGCAGCAACTATATACATAGGAGTATACTGTTCACTGGTACTTGAGGCTTTCTTATTCTCTCTCTCCTCATTACTATAGAATAGATAAGTTGGTTTTCTCTCCCATATCTCTGCTATCTTTGCTACTCCTCAGCACCCTTCAAAATTATCTATACTTTAGGCAATTTAATCATTTTTCCCTTCATACAACAATCTAAATATATCTGCACCCCTATTATGACTGACTCAGTTGCAGCTGAGGGCATGATTAAAAGCAAGGGTTACCTTGGAGGGTATGGGTATATAGTTACATTCATAGGCAGTTGAAAGGGGGACTAAAAGAGAGAGATATCTCTGAAGATGTGCTTATTTTGCCTGGACTGGTGGTTCTGTTTTAGGAGCAGCTCAAAAACAGTGTATGAGAAAGGATAGAAGGAGTGTCTCTCAATCAGCCAACTGGAAGGAAAGGAACAACATACACAACCAACCCAAAATACAAGCAGACAGCCCAAGTTAATGATATAAAGGCCACCCCAAGAGTAACGAGTGGAGAAAACCTAGGAGACTGCAACACTGAACTCCACAAATCCCCTAACACAGAAAGGTGCTCCAGAAAGACAGGGAAGCAAAGAAGATTAATCCAAGAAAAAAAAAAAAAGCAACAACAGACACCCAAATTGGGGGGAAAAAGAATCAGTCCATGACCAACAGCAAAGGAAGAATCCCCAGAAAGATCCCTAAATGAAACAGAGGCAAACAAACTATCAATATGGAATTCAAAAGAATGATGATAGAGAAGCTCAATGAGCTCAGCCAGCTCAAAGAAAACTATAAACAACTCAAGGGGAACTACAAAAAACTCCAGGGAAGTTACAAGGAACTTACTGAGAGCTACACCAGCATCAAAAAGGACTTAGAAATTATCAGTAAGAGCGAGGAGGAAATGAAAAATACATTTTCTGAATTGAAGAATACAGTATCAGGAATCAACAGTAGGCTAGAGGAAGCAGAGGACTGGATCAGCGAGTTGGAGGACAACATAGAAAAATATTCCAAGACAGTGCAGGAGAATGAAAAAAGGATGAACAAAAATGAAGAGGTTTTAAGAGAGCTGAAGGATAACATGAAACACAATAACATCTGTATCATAGGGATACCAGAAGGAGAAGAGAAACAAGGGATGGAAAACTTGTTCAAAAAAGTAATGATAGGAAATTTCCCTAACATAATGAGTGAAAATATTACTCAAGTTCAGGAAGCACAGAGAGTCCCACTGAAGATCAACCCAAACAGACCAACTCCAAGAGACATTATAATTAAAATGGCAAATTTCAAAGACAAAAAGAGAATCCTAAAAGCATCAAGAGAGAAACAGCAAATACCATATAAGGGGGCTTCAATAAGGATATCAAATGATTATTCAACAGAAACAATTCAAGCCAGAATGGAATGGCAAAAAGTATCTTTTTTTTTTTAATTTTATTGTTGTTATATTACATCAATCCCCTTTTTGCTCCCCTCTGTCCCCCTCCCCACCCACCCATTCCCCGCAAAGTCAATCCCACCTGTCGTCCATGTCCATGGTTCCTTTATACTAGGTTCTTGTCTAAGCTGCTCCCGTTTCTTGCCTCTGCCTCCCCCCTCCCCCCAACCCCTTTCCCCCTGACCACTGAAGGCCTATTCATTGTATTCATATATTTGGTTCTGTTTTGCTTGTTGTTAGTTTTGCTCATTATTATCCCGTAATGGGTGAGATCATATGATATTTGTCCTTCACTGACTGGCTTATTTCACTAAGCATAATACTCTCCAGTTCCATCCATATTGTTGCAAAGGGTACAAGTTAAAATGTATTTCAAGTAATGGGAAACAAAGGATTGCAACCAATAATACTTGACCCAGGAAGGCTCTCATTCAAAATGGAAAGAGAAATAAGGATTTTCCCAGACAAAAGAAGACTAAAAGAATACATCTCTATGAAAACAGCATTGCAAGAAATGCTAAAGGGTCTGCTTTAGAAGAAGAAGAAGAGGAAGAAGAAGAAGAAGAGGAATAGGAAGGAGAAGGAGAAGGAGAAGAAGAAGAAGAAGAAGAAGAAAAGAGAGCCAAAAAGGAATATAGGTACAAAGTAGGAAAATGGCAATAAATAAGTATCAATCAATCATAACCTTAAATGTAAACGGATTAAGTGCACCAATCAAAAGACATAGGGTAGGCAAATGGATAAAAAAAAAATGACCCACATATATGCTGTCTACAAGAGACCCACTTCAGAACAAGTGATCGACACAGATTGAAATTGAAGGGATGGAAAAATATATGTCAAGCAAATGGACATGAAAAAATGGCTGGAGTAGCAATACTTATTTCAGACAAAATAGATTTTACAATGAAAGCCATAAAAAGAGATAAAGAAGGACATTTCATAATACTTAAGGGAACAATCCATCAAGAAGAAATAACTGGTAAACATATACACAATCAATGTAGGAGCTCTGAAATCTACAAGGAAAATCTTGGAGGATTTCAAGAAGGATATAGACAGCAACACATTCATTGTAGGGGATTTTAATACCCCACTATCAACAATGGACAGATCTTCCAAACAAAAAATCACCAAAGATGTTGTGGCATTGAACAACACTCTAGAGGAAATGGACCTAACTGATATATACAGAGCCTTTTACCCCAAAGAAGCAAAATACATATTCTTTTCAAATGCATATGGAACATTCTCTAAGATAGACCACATGGTATGTCACAAGACAAGCCTCCACAAATATAGGAAAATTGAAATCATACAAAGCATCTCCTCAGATCACAATGGCTTGAAACTAGAAACCAATCTCAAGGGAAAAAAACAAAAATACTCTTAACTCATGGAGACTGAATAACATGCTTTTAAGTAATGAATGGGTTAACAATGGGGTAAAAGATGAAATCCAAAAGTGTCTGGATACAAATAACAATGAACACACAACAGTGCAAACCCTATGGGACACAGCAAAGGCAGTACTCAGAGGGAAATTTATAGCAATACAGGCCTACCTAAAAAGGTCACAAGAAGTTTATACGAACAACCTAACCATATAGCTGCAAGAACTAGAGGAGCAACAACAAACAAAGCCCAGAGTAAGTAAAAGGAAGGAAATAATCAAGATCAGAGCAGAATTACATAACTTAGAGACTCAAACTACAATTCAAAGAATCCACAAGTTCAGGAGCTAGTTCTCGAAAAATATACAAAATTGGCAAGCCCTTATCCAGACTCATCAAAAAAAAAAAAAAAAGAGAGAGAGAGAGGACCCAAATAAACAGAATCAGAAATGACAGAGGAGAAATCACAACTGATACTTCAGAAATACAGAAGATTGTAAGAAATTATTACAAGCAAGTATATGACAATAAACATGACAACCTGGGTGAAGTGGACAAATTTCTGGAAATGTATAATCTACCAAAACTGAATCCAGAAGAAACAGAAAGCCTGAATAGGACAATAACAACTAGTGAAATTGATGAAGTAATCCAAAATCTCCCAAAGGACAAGAGCCCCAGACCAGATGGATTCACAGGTGAATTTTACAAAACATTCAAAGAACTAACTCCTATCCTTCTCAACTTATACCAAAAAATACAGGAAGAGGGAAGACTCCCAAACTCTTTCTATGAGGTCAATATTATTCTAATCCCAAAACCAGGTCAAGATACAACCAAGAAAGAAAACTATAGGCCAATATCTCTGATGAACACAGATGCTAAGATTCTCAAAATATTGGCCAATGGGATCCAGCAATACATTCTAAAGATCATACACCATGATCAAATGGGTTTCATCCCAGGGATGCAAGGATGGTACAACATTTGTAAATCAATAAATGTAATACACCACATCAATAAATTGAAAGACAGAAAACCATATGATCATATCAATAGATGCTAAAAAAGCATTTGATAAATTACAGCAACCATTTATAATAAAAACACTCAGCAAAAGGGGAATAGAGGGAGCATACCTCAACATCATAAAGGCCATCTGTGAGAAACCTGAAGACAACATCATACTCATTGGGCAAAAGCTAAAAGCTTTCCCCCTAAGATCAGGAATGAGAGAAGGCTGTCCATGATGTCTGTTCAACATCATCTTGTAAATTCTAGCCATAGCTATCAGAGAAGAAAAAGGAATCAAAGGTATCCAAATTGGAAAGGAGGAAGTCAAACTGCCATTGTTTGCAGATGATATGATAGTGTACATACAAAACCCGATAGGCTCCACCAAAAACTTACTTGACCTAATATGCAAATTGAGCAAAATAGCTGGATATAAAGTAAATATCTAGAAGTCAAAAGCATTTTTGTATACCAGTAATGAAACATCAGAAATAGAAGCAAGAAAACAAATCCCATTTGTCATAGCAACAAGAAAAATAAAGTACCTAGGAATAAACTTAACTAAGGAGGTAAAAGACCTATACTCAGAAAACTACAGAACATTGAAGAAATCAAGGAAGATACAAATAAATGGAAGCATATACCATGTTCATGGATGGGAAGAATTAACATCTTTAAAATGTCCATACTACCCAAAGCAATCTACAGATTCAATGCAATCCCAATTAAAATACCAATGACAGACTTCGCAGAAATAGAAAAAATACAAAACTTTTGGATATCCAATGCAGAAATATGTTTACTGATACTTCACCAAGGGCAAAGGAAATCAAAGAACAGATCAACAAATGGGACTATATCAAATTGAAAAGTTTCTGTTCAGCTAAAGAAAATATCAGCAAAATTCAAAGGGACCCAACTGTATGGGAAAACATAATTGCCAATGATACCTCAGACAAGGGTTTGATCTCCAAAATATATAAAGAATTAATGCGACTCAACACCAGGGAGACAGACAGCCCAGTTCAAAAATGGTCAAAGGACCTGAACAGACAACTCACTGAGGAAGATATACAAAGGGCTCAGATGCATATGAAAGAATGCTCAACATCACTAGTCACCAGAGAGATGTAAAAACCTTCAAAAACCAACATACCATATGAGATATTATCTCCTATTGCACTCACCTAAATCCTTGAAACTATAATTATTGGACTTCTATTATTTTGCAATTTTTTTCTTTATGTCTTAATATTTTTGTTTCTCAAATCCTTCATTACTGCCCTCTTTCGTGTTTATTTGATTATTGTAGTGTATCAAAATGATGCACTACAATAATCTACTCTACAGTATATATTCTTTTCTATTCTATATATGCTTTTAGTTTTTTTCTCAGTGGTCACAATGGCAATTACAATTAATATCTCTAATTTATAGCAAGCTAGTTTAAATTAATAACTTAGCTTCAATAATACAAAAGAATAATTCAATAATACAAAAGAATCTGTTATTACTACCAAGCCTGAAGGAACACCATTAACATTCTTGTAGTGGAGGTTTACAGGCAATGAACTCCCTCAACTTTTGTTTGTCTAAGTGGTCAGGGGGAAAGGGGTTGGGGGGAGGGGGGAGGCAGAGGCAAAGAAGGGGAGCAGCTTAGACAAGAACCTAGTATAAAGGAACCATGGACATGGACAACAGGTGGGATTGACTTTGGGGGGAAAGGGTGGGTGGGGAGGGGGACAGAGGGGAGCAAAAAAGGGATGGATGTAATACAACAACAATAACATTTTAAAAAAAAAAGAATATCTTAATTTTACCTTCATGTTTTGAAGAATAGTTTTGCAGGATGTAGAATTTTGGTTAAAGCTATTTTTTTCCTTTCCTTCAACATTGTAAATATATCTCCTTTCTGCCTGTGGCCTCAATAGTTTCTGAAGAGAAATTGGGTGTTAATTTTATTGGGGACCCATTGTGCTATATGACTAGTCATTTATCTTGCTGCTTTAAAGATCTCTTCTTTGTCTTTGTCTTTTGAGAGTTTGATTAAATGTGTTTCAGTGTGGAATCTCTTTGACTTTGTTTACCTTTTTGAATAGACTCATGTCTTTCATCAAAGTTTGGAAGTTTCTTGGCCATTATTTTGTCAGATATACTTTCTGCCGGTTTCTCTTTCTCCTTTCTTTCTGAGACTCTTTATTATGCATCTGTCAGTGATAGTGTTTCACATACCTCTGAGGTGCTATTTACTCCTCTTCACTCTTCTGTACTTTCTGTTCCTCAAACTGGGTTATTTCAATGGCTATATCTTCAGGGTTTTTTCTAATACTTGATCAAATCTGTTTAGCATTTGACAAACACAGCTGAAGAGGATGCCCCAACTCTGGGAAATTACAAGGAAGGGTTAAAAAAAAAAAGGCAGTCCTCTAAGCTGATCCCTCCTGTTTATACAGCATTTAAATATATATGTATTGACCAATCAAAATATACAATCACAATTTTTTCAGAACAAAATTTGTATATCCCCTCACACTAGAAATTTTGGCCACTGTCCCATGGCTGTTTCTAAGCTAAGGAGTAAAAAGTACTACAAAACCCTCTTATGAAAATTTAGTAGCCTCTTTCTTCATTAAGCACTACTCTGATAGTTGTATTTATTACAGTCCATACTTCAGAAAAAGCTGATTCTGATGGTGTTTTCTAGGTTAATCTTTGCCTTAGTGGAGAGATTGATTTTTGGAGTCCCCTACTCCTACCAACCCTTCAAGACATAGCTCAAAAATTACATTCTCTTTTATTATTTCCCCAGGTAGAGTTGAATACTTCCTCCTTTGTGCTCCTACTACATATTGCATTCTTATCACACAGTAGTACATTTAACTTATTTTTATTTTTGCCTCTTCCTCTGGATTGGAGTTGTTTGAAGGATAGAGATATATCTCATTTAAATATGTATCCCCCCACCCCCACTACCAACTATTCTGGTTCTGACAAATTGTAGGTGTGTAACAAGTGTTAATTTAATTGTAACATAAATATCTACTATTCCTAGAACTATTAGAGGCATTAAGGAGTATACAAAAGAGTCTATCTTCATTGAAGTAGTTAAGAAGGTAGACTCTGGAGTCAGAAGCTTAGCTCTTATCCCATCTCCACTACTTACTAGCTGTGTGAACTTAAGCCATTTGCTTAAATTTTCTGTGCCTCAGATTCCGTATCTATGAAGTAGGAGATAATGGTAACTGTCTGAAAAATGAGGAATAATTTAATAATTTATGTGAAGCTTTTAGCACACATATCTGGCACATGATAAGTGCTTAATGTTAATTTATTATTATTTGTAAATTAATAAAATTTATACAAACTAAAATTATAATTTACAACTATCAACAACAGAACTTGAAAAATGAAAAAGAAGAAGGAAAAAAACCAAGCATACAACCAGAATAGGACCAGAAACATAGGTATGGGGATCATTGGGAGGGTTATCAGCTGGGAGGGGGAAGGGGGCAAAACAGGGAAAAAGTGCAGGGATTAGGAAACATAGTAGGTGGGAACAAGATAGATAGGGGGAAGTTAAGAATAATAGAGGAAAAGGTGAATCAGAGAACTTACATATACAACCCATGGACGTGAAGTAAGGGGGAGGGTGGGACTATGGGACAGATCGGGGGTGGGGACTGGGTGGTGGGAAACAAAGGGAAAAGAGTTTGGGACAACTGTAACAGCATAATAAAATATACAAAAATCATAATACTGCAAATACACCATTATGCAGCATGGATTAAAGTGCATTCTAAAACAGGATGCTATGTTATCTTGACCTCAATGAGGCACTGCTGAATGAATGAAAGAAGGCAAATATAGCCACAGTATAATCTGTGCTGGCCTGACAATTCTAAAGCACTGGGTTCATTTCTGGCATTGTATATTGAGAGAAACAAAGTATTTTGTAACTAGAAGAGAACTAGTGGGATGCTTATAATTCTAGTGATGGGAAGACCCAGGGCAGAGAGATACGTGAGACCTGGAATCAAACATCTGAAGGGTTGCTGTGTGAAAGAAAAGAGAGCTTTTCTTGATGCTGTTCCAGAGACCAAACTTAGGCTATGAAAAAGAAGTTGTAGGCAAGTGATTTCAGCCGAACCTAGAGAAGCACTTGCTAAAAGTGAACCTTCACCACGCAGATGAAAAGTGATAAGTTTCCAGAGAAATGCTCATTAACTGAACAAGGCTTTGTCAAGGAGACTTCTTTGGGCAGGACGGTCTTCAAAATCCTTTGTGGAAGTTTCAAGATCTACCTTTCTGAGAAAGATTAGTTTTACTACATTAAAATTAGGAAGTTCTCAGAGTGATACTCTGACAAGGAACCAAAATGTTCTCAAAATTAATACCGCACCAAATGTGTGTATGTGCACACATGCACATGAACACAGTACACACACAGCACCTTCCTCTGACCAGCCCATTCCTGTGCTTTTGTACATGAATTTTCCACTTTAGTCATTCTTTGAATTGGA
Source organism: Noctilio leporinus (assembly GCA_004026585.1). Lineage (NCBI taxonomy): Eukaryota > Metazoa > Chordata > Mammalia > Chiroptera > Noctilionidae > Noctilio > Noctilio leporinus. The sequence goes on along the minus strand of PVIW01009148.1, from coordinate 20,461 downwards.
CATTCAAGGTTCCTGTTCAAATGTAATCTTTTTTCTAGAAGAGATATTGTGTTAAGCCATTCAGCCATTACCATAAGCTTCTATCATAGTGCCTGGTACATATTCATTGAATGTGTTTATTATCTGACATTCATACTTGAGATTGTACAAATTCATCAGATTAAGTCTACTTGCCTTAAAGGGCTCTAAAGAGACAGACAAATTGATAGATAAGCTTGGATAAGGGTGAGAAATCACAAGGGTTCCACCATTCAAGCTAAATCTTCATGGCACCAAGTGCAAGGCACACACACAGATACCATGTCCTTCCAAAGGCACTTTTAGTTAGGTGAAAAGCAAGCCTTTTCCACTCGCAAAGTCCTGAGCTGGACAGTGATCTGGGCTGGGATTTGGCAAGACCACCTTTCTCCTTGGCCTTCTGCCAAGCCCATTGATTTAGCTCTTTAAATGATATCATTTAGGCCTATAAATGTCACATATCCCATTAGACAAGCTCCTGTGACTAGCATCACAGAAAAGAGAGAATATGATAAGCCCCCTGAGGTGGACTGTTAGACCATTTCTAATCTTTCATGCTTGGGAGACTACATTTGGAATAGGGTCCACTTGTAGAATGGTATGAAGTGATGGCTAGTATAATTTTGTTCAGTTAAGACTATACTTCAAGGCCAGTGCATAATAATGGGAAAGCCAGTCTCATCTCTTGGCTCAGGTTAATGGTAGATGAGTGAAGCCTGCCATGTATAAAGGTAAAGGGTGATGGAAAGGCACCTTCCCAATAATACCCCTTCAAGAGATGCCAGAAATTTTATTAGTTACTTATTCCCAGAATAATGATAGAGTAGGGCTAACAGCAAGCATATGAGAAAAAGATTGATCTCAAACCCCAGGGCAAGGCTGAGGTTACATCTATGGGGACTGACTGGAAGAGGGCAGACACTAGACAAGTCATTAGACATTTATATAAGCCTGCATGTAGACAGACAATGCAAGGAACCCATTTTACATCACTCAATACATAGTGTACAGTTAGGCATGGAAACATAAAAGAGATTTTCTAGGCTAGACAGATCTTTCCTTTTGTCTCCATCATGTCTTTCCTCTCCTAGACACACACATCCTCTGTACTCCCAAGGCCCCAGCAACTTTCCTAATCAAGGAACCCATGTTAAGATATTACTATCTTGTAATACAACAACAATAAAATTTAAAAAAAGATATTACTATCTGTTCAACCACATAACTGATTATTCCTTACAAGGATCACTTTAAAGATGTTTGACCAAAGGAGTGACTCTAATAGTATAATATCAGGCAAACCTCTAGAGGAAGAGGTATTTTTCCCTACAGGGGAATACTACAAAGCTTATTACAATACAACCCACTGGAAAGGCAACAGGCCAGATTAATTTCAAATGCAAGAAAAGTAAAGCTAGACTCTGAATTGACTACAGTATATATCATTCAGTGACACTTAAGTCTCAAATTACCATGATCTTATTGCCCTCTCTTTTCACCACTATAACCCACACATCTGGCATATAGTGAGAGTTTAATGAATACCACTATTTGTTGCCTTCATTATTAATACTATTAGAAGCAGTAGTAGTAATAGTACCACTGAAATACCTGGCAAAGTGCCTGGGACATGTTATGTATTCAAAAGTATAATAATTATTTTATTGCACCAGCTTCTGGCACAGTGCCTGAAGCATAATAGAACAATGATTTAGTTAGTTCCACTTATTTTCATCTTTCCCTGGGATGCATTTGTCTTCAGTTTCCTACACAGGTGTGCCTTATTGAAGTGGACACAGATCTTGCTGTAGCAGTTTTGCCTTGCCCACACCACCAGTGACACCATGACACCATCTAAAAATGCATCCAGCCCTGGCTGGTGTGGCTTGGTGGACAGAGCACCAGCCTGCAAACCAAGGGTTGCCTGTTCGATCCCCATTTAGGGCATATGCTTGGGTTGTGGGCAAGGTACCCAGTAGGGGGTGTGTGAGAAGCAACCACTCAATCCCTCCTTTTCTCTCTCTCTAAAAATAAATGAAAAATATAACTCAAAAGTTATTAAAAAAAAAAAAAAAGACATCCAGCCTCTCCGTGGTAGCCTCTTAAATGACAAATGGGCAGGAAATGTTTTTGTTCGTTTGTTTGTTTTGTTTTGTTTTTCTCTCAGGTAGAGCTTTATTATTTTTAAATATATTTTATTTATTTTGCTGTTACAGTTGTCCCAATTACCCCCATTGCCCCCCAACCCAGTACCCCATTTCCTGCAGCAATGCCACCCTTAGTTCATGTCCATGTGTCATGCATGTAAGTTCTTTGGCTTCTCCATTTCCTTTATTCTTCTTAGCATCCCCCTGTCTATTTTGTAACCACATATGTGTACTTGTTTTTTCCTTTCACGTCCAGACAGTTCACCATTTAATTACTGCCATCTGTCAGCTTCTCAAGTCATATTAATACAAAGTTTTCATTATTTCAAAATTCCTATATTAATTCATTTGTTTAAAGAATTACTCTTTTAAGTAATATGAATTTCAATATTACCAAACACATGCAAAAATACACTTACACACATACCTATTTTTACACATATATAAAATACATACTGGGTTTTGAAGAGTTAATACAAACAAATTAAAATATGCCAATAGCTTACATAATTATTATATGTTAAATTATAGTATTTTAGATATATTTCAGCAAAATTAAGCAGTTTTTTCTTCTTTAATACTTACTTTACTCTGGAATGCTATTTTTGTGAAATATATCACAGAAATGGTGTATTGCAGAACTCACTTTTGTGAAAGTTGTCCTAGAGACAGTGCCAAACCCATAGTAAAAAATGAATTTGGCTTTTAAGTCAGATCCTCCCCTCTCCAATAATACAACTCAACTTTATTTTAAGCTACTAGAACTGTAACGTATACGTTTTGGAGTTTTCCATCTTAAATAGTAGATTGATTTTTTTTGTTTGTTTTTGGTTGTGCACAGGTGTTACTTCTTTCAACACCCTCTGTTTTTCCTCTACATGTGTTTTACGAGTTGAAGCCTTCAGAAATAATGGCACTTGCAGTGCTCATCTGGTCCCCAGAGTAGAAATTATCATCTCTACTAAGTTGAGGTAAAAAACAAAAATCCCTAGAATTTAAATAATTTTGTAGAATAGTATTCTAGCTATTTTTTTAACTTGTGGCTGACTTCCTGTGTGATCCTAATCTAACCCATGAACTATATAAGAGTCTGTTGAAGTAGAGATTAGGTATGTTCACATTTCAATAATAAAGTTTACTATAGCATCAATTCCTTTTCCCAAGCATCCCTAGTTTGGGGACCTTCATAACTGGAAATGCATGTTTCCACAATCTATTTGAAAGAAATCTCATCTAATTTACATGCTAATATGAGAATATATATCTTACCTATGTACATAAGTCATATAGTTTAGTAGTTTGCAACTTCCATCCAAATTAGTTTTCATTCTCAGCATCTTATCTAACCTAAAGATTGACTGATTTCACAACACACCAATGACCAGTTGGTTGCTATTTAAAACAAATTGCTAACAAAATCTATATATTATACATCCACAAATAAGCACACATATTTTTAAAATATTTTTATTACTTTTCAGAGAGAGGGGAAGGGAGAGAAGCAGACAGGAAGAACACATATTTTGTAACAGTTAATAAGAAAGATAGCATGTCTTCGATGTAATATACATCCACATTTTCTTACTTTTTTCTTCTTCCTTAACTGCATTAGATTTTTCTGAGTTATTGCAAGTAACATGATTTTCCCATATTGTGAAATATTTCCAATCTAAGAAAACTTAATCTGTAATAATGCATATACAAGCCAGGGGGAAAGGGGATGGGGGAGGGGGGAGGCAGAGGCAAGAAAGGGGAGCAGCTTAGACAAGAACCTAGTATAAAGGAACCATGGACATGGACAACAGGTGGGATTGACTTTGGGGGGAATGGGTGGGTGGGGAGGGGGACAGAGGGGAGCAAAAAGGGGATGGATTTAATACAACAATAAAATTTTTTTAAAAAGAAAAATAAAAATAATTAAAAATAATGCATATACAAGTAATATACAAAATTAAACCTTATTTAGTAAAATCTATAACAAGATCAGTTGAGAACATTCATAAGTTAAAGTTGGTTCTTATCCATTTGGCTGGCTACCCTATGTCTTTGGATTGGTGCATTTAATCCATTTACCTTTAAGGTTATTATTGATAGGTACTTATTCATTATTTACTTTTCTCTTTGTATCTGTGTTCCTGTCTGTCTCTCTGTTTCTTCATCTCCTTAAAGTAGACCCTTTAGCATCTCTTGCAATGCTGGTTTGGTGAAGGTGTACTTTTTTTTTTTTTTTTTTGCCTTCTTTTGTCTGGGAAACTTCTTATTTCATCTTCCATTTTGAATGAGAGCCTTGCTGGGTGAAGTATTCTTGGTTGCAGGCCTTTGTTATTCCTTGCTTGAAATATTTTTTGCCATTCCCTTCTGGCTTATGGTATTTCTGTTGAGAAATCAGCTGATATCCTTATGGGAGCCTCCTTGTACATTATCAGCTGTTTCTTGCTGCTTTTAGGATTCTCTCCTTGTCTTTGGAATTTGCCATTTTAATTATGACATGTCTTGGAGTGGGCCTGTTTGAATTCATCTTCATTGAGACCGTCTGTGCTTTCTGAGCTTGCATGATTTTTTCTCTCCTCAAGTTAGGGAAGTTTTCTTCTTCTTTTTTTAAAATTTAATTGTTGTTGTATTACATGCATCCCCTTTTTACTCCCCTTTGTCCCCTTCCCCATCCATCCACTCCCCAAAAATAATCAATTATACTTGTTGTCCATGTCCATGGTTCTCCCACGCTAGTTCCTTGACTAAACTGCTCCCCTTCTTTGCCTCTTCCTCCCCCTCCCCCCTCCCCTCTGCCCACTGAAGGTCTGTTCATTGTATTCATGAATCTGGTTCTGTTTTGCTTGTTTTGTTCATTATTGTCCTGTAATGGATAAGATCATATGGTATTTGTCTTTCATCAACTGGCTTATCTCACTAAGCAGAATACTTTCCAGTTCCATCAATGTTGTTGCAAAGGGTAGGAGTTTCTTCTTTCTTTCTGCTGTGTAGTATTCCATTGTGTAAATGTACCAAAGATTTTTTGATCCAATCATCTACTGATGGGCACTTAGGCTGTTTCTAGCACTTGGTTATTGTAAATAGCGCTGCTATGAGCATAGGGGCACATAGGTTCTTTCTTATGAATTGGTGTTTCGGGGTTCTTCAGGTATAGTCCTAGTAGAGGAATTGCTGGATCAAAAGGCAGTTTTAAGTTAGGGAAGTTTTCTGTCATTACTTTTTCAAACAGGTTTTCTATCCCTTGCTCCTCCTCTTCTCCTTCTGGTATCCCTATGATACAGATGTTATTATGTTTCATTTTGTCCTGAAGCTCTCTTGAAAATTCTCCATTCTTTTTCAGTCTTTTTTCATTTTGTTGGACTGCCTGGGAATTTTTTCTACATTGACCTCCAACTCAATGTTTCATTCCTATGCTTCCTCTAACCTGCTTTTGATTCCTTCTACTGTGTTCTTCAATTCAGAAATTGTATTCTTCATTTCCTTCTGGCTCTTATTGATGGTTTCTATGTCCTTTTTAATGCTGGTATAGTTCTCAGTAAGTTCCTTGTAGCTTCCCTGGAGTTCTTTATAATTCCCCTGGAGTTGTTTGCAGTCTTTTTTGAACTCACTGAGCTCATTGAGCTTCTCTATCATCATTATTTTGAATTTCATGTCTGATAGTGTGCTTGCCTCTATTTCATTTTCCATTCTTCATGGGGATTTCCCCTTTCCTTTTGCTGAGGGCTTATTTCTTTGTCTCCCCATTTTAGGAGACTCTTGTTTGTTTCTGCTTCTTGGATTGGTCTGCTTTGACTTACTGTCTTAGTGGTGTGACCTTCTGTGGTGTAGAGGTGCACTTTTTTTACTGGCTGGCTCCACACTTGGTGATGTCAGCTGGTATTCCAGTCTGGGCCTGGCCAGCCAGTTGGAGACTAGCAGAGATCCACTGTCTTTGTCTCCTTCAGTTGTTACTCCAATCAGCCTGTGATCAGCAGTCAATTTTAGACACCTCTGGGCAGGGCAGACTAACTCAGTTGTTAATCCAATCAACCTGTGATCTGTGGTCAAGTTTAGGCACTGCTGGGTGGGGCGTATTAATTCCTATGGGCAGGGTTGTTGCTTCCCCTCCGGCTCCCGCCCTTTGGAGAAGAGTGGTCTGCTGGCTGTGTGGGGGATGGGTCTGCACTGGATCCAGGGGCTGCTCCCTCAAATCTCCCCCTAAAGCCACTGACCCAAACCTTCCTTAAGTGTCTCTAGTCCACTCTGCCCTTTCTCTGCTGGAGTCCAGGGTAGGTGGGTGCCACTGTATTTTTTTGTGTGATCCCCTTAAGAACTTGGTCTCTCTGTCAAGCTGGCTAAACGTGGCAGCTTCTGTCAAGCTGGCTAAACCTGGCAGCTTTCTGCTTTTCACAACTGGATGCTGTTTTAATCCCAGCTTTGTTGCTGTAGGCTGGGAAGCCCAGTTGGGGGTTTAGATCCCACCCTTCTCAGGTGGAGCCCCCGGCTGCCGAGATGTTTCTACTCCCCTTCAGCTGCTGCTTGTGGGAGCCCCACCAGCCTTCTCTGGTCTCCACACTTCCTACCAATCACATTGTGATGAAGCAGCCTCTTCTGTTCTATCCGTGGTAATAAGGCTTCTCTCCAGTTGGTGTTTTCTTGGTTATTCTAGATGATTTCTCCCCAATTTAGTTGTAATTCTAGTTTGGTATTGGGAGGAGATTGATGTAGCTCCACTTACTCTTCCGCCATCTTGGTTCTCTTCCTAAAATAATTTTTAAATAGGGAAATAGAGGTTATGGAATTTTAGCTCATTGATAATTTCTATATCTTATTATATCACTCTTTCTTAACCAGGCAATGATCAATCTCACCGCATTTGTTCTTGTAGACTGCAGTACCTGGACTACCCTCACACTTATACATTTGATTCATCCACTAAGGACTGGCTTAAGAGCTACCTTCTCCATTAAATTTCTCAGACATCCTTTGATCCCTTTCTGAAATGCCAAATCTTCAAATCAGTACCATGTAATTTAGCACTTCATTCCATGACCTTGCCAACCCTCCTCAACTAGGTTGTATTTGCTCATTAAATCTCCATTTGTTAAACACCCTTTGTGTTCCTGGCCATGTATGAGGGCTGGGAAGACAGGAATCAAGGTATTCTTACTCCAGGGGCAGGAAAACATACAGTTGGGTGACATTGGAGAATTGTGATCCAAGTGTCCATGGAGAATTCAGAGGAAGATTGGTGAACTTTCTGAGGGTATTGTGGAAAGGCTTCACATAGAAGGGGGCCTATCAGCAAGGTGCTGAATCTGAGAAGGATTTTGTTAAGTAGAATGAGTATGATGAAGCCATGTGCAAGGACATGGTCATAAAATGGCAACTCAAGGAACATGGCTCAGTATGGCTAGAACTAAGGTGGGTTGGAGAAAGATGGGAGAATATCATAGAAGTTTTATTCATTCTTTCATCAAATATATATCAAGCATTCAAGGTATGCCAGGAATTGGCTAGGTGCAGGTGCTGGAAAAAACAGGACAGATGCAATCTCTGCACTTGAGCTTTAAGAATAATTGGACAGAACAGATGATTACCCAGTAAGAAAAAGAAAACTACAACTTGTAATAAACATTAAGAAGAAAGAAAAAAGCATACAATGAAGAGAGGAACATGAAAGTATACTTTATAGAGGGTAGTTGGTGATTGATGCTCTGATATTTTTGAGGCTGGAAAGATGAAAAGAGTTAGAGAAGAATGTTCCAGGTAGCAATCAAAGGTCTTAAGGTTGGAAAAAAATTGACATGTTGGAAAAATTGAATTAAGCTCCACATAGCAGAGAAATAGCCCTGGAAATGGAAAATGCACATAGGCAATACTATTGTAAAAACTATGTATAATAACTATGTATGATGTCAGATGGGTACTATATTTATTGAGGTAATTACTTTGTAAATTATAAATATATAACTACTTACATAACTACTATGTTTGACACCTAAAACTAATATAATATTGTACATTAGCTATAATTTAACAGTACATAAATAAATTAAAATATTAGATGAGGGTAAGAGAATGGTTTAAGATGGAATTGGAGAGGTAAACACAAGCCAGCACCTAGTAGACCTCAGCAGGAAGTGTTGATTTCATCACAAGAACAGCATGAAATCAACCAAGGAGGAGTGAAATGGTATCAGGTTTGTGCTTTATAGGCTAACTTGGGGATGGTGTGCTAGACAATCTGGAGGGGAGAGAATGGGTCAGGATGATCAATTCCCAGGCTGTGAAATGGTCCAGGTGAGAGGTGATGAAGACAGCAATCTGTTCTTTCATATCCTCCAAAAATAACTAGCATATTGCTAGGTACATGGAAGGCTTCTACCATGTTCACATTGATTACCTAAATAACTATAAACTAAGTTGAGTTGTTGAGTCTTTCTCCATGAGTCACTCTATCTCTTCTTCCTCCTCCCTTTTTGTTTATAATGGAAACAGGGAGGCAGGCTACATTAGTATTATTAAAGTCATTCACTGTTAGTAACAGATGCCTACTCTAAGGACCATTCTCTTTTAATCACCATTGAGTTACTTGAAAGTAGCATGGCAAAATATCAGTACTTCTCAAGATAGCCAAATAGCACCTTGCTATCTTGCATGGCAAAATATCAGTACTTCTCAAGACAGCCAAACAGCACCTTGCTATCCTAAGATTTTGATGCAGAAATTTGTCATTTAGGCTTGTTCATGGCAAGAGGTAATATTCACCTTCAAATACTAACTTCCTAGAAGATCACAAGCACATGAATCGCAAATGCCACTGGGTGTAATATATGGTTATCCCTCTGTCAAAACAAGGATGGAATTACCTGGAAGAGTGATGCAAACGTTGGTGGAAGCTTCATGTCTTCATCTCTTACACCAACAAGATAAGCCAAGAATCCCTCTGTCATATTTCCATTTCATTCTGTTGGCAAAAGAGTTTGGTAATGAAACTGTGTCCAAACTCAGCCTCCAGAGGACCCTGAAGTCCCAGAAATAAGAAGCAAAGGAGGGCCACTCACCTAATGGGTCTGAGCTTCACCTTCTCCCCTAGAAAGGATAGCCATTTCTACCTCACAGGGCTAATACAATGAATCAATGAGGAATGTGCATGAATTTAATCTGTGAACTGCAAGACAGAAGCCTTATGATTCACTACATGCAAATGAATACAAAGGCAATATTTTCTTCCAGAGAAAGTTAAACACATTGCAAGAATTTAATAATGGGTTTTCCGTTATTTTTTAATTTATTTATTATTGTTCAATTACAGCTGTCTCATTTTTCCCCCTTTGCTCTCCCTTGTCCTGCCCACCTCATCCTCTCTCCCACAGTCAATCCCCACCCTGTTATTAATGTCCATGGGTCATTTATACCAGTTCTTTGAATAGACCCTTCCCCTTCTTTCCCCCCTCTTCCCTTCCCTCTCTCCGCTGGTCACTGTCAGTCTGTTCCTTGTTTCCATGCCTTTGGTTCTATTTTACTCATTTGTTTGTTTTGTTCATTAGTTTCCTGTATTAAGTGAGATCACATGGTACTTGTCTTTTGCCACTTGGCTTATTGTACTTAGCATAATACTCTCTAGTTCCATCCATTGGTCGCAAAAGGTAGGAGTTACTTCTTTATGCTGCATAGTATTCCGTTGTGTAAATGTACCAAAGTTTTTTGATCCATTCATCCACTGATGGGCATTTAGGCTGTTACTTTAAATTCAATTCTATGGCACCCTGTCTTTAGAGGTGGTGCATGTAAAATAGACCATTCACTTCTGAGAGTTGAATCACATTCTCAAATCTGTCAGTTCCTTGGTTTGAAATGGTAGAGGGAAAATTATGAGAACAGAGGGGTGTGTGTGCTTATCTTTTTCAGGGGACTTTGGCCTGTTGGAACCAATACCCCCCTCCCACAGTAAACAGCAGCAAGAAGTGAGGTTTCAGTTAACGCTAAAACAGGATTGTAATCCAGGATCTGTATCTGGGCAACTATAAATGTAATCTTGAAATCAGCACAAGAATGAGCTCACAGACCCAGAGCCAATGGTGAACTTCAACTTTGCATTACCAATCAGAAGTATTATCATGAATGTTTTCAGGCAGCAGAAAGGAACAAAGGGACTAGCTTGTGCCATTTCTTAGGAGGTTTACCCTGAGCCAGTTGCTTTGATAATGTATTATCTTATTTAACTCTCACAATAGGCTTTTTGAGGTAGAAATTATTCTTTAGCTCAGGGCCTAGTATATAGTGAGCAGTCATTAATGATAACTGCTAACACATTATTAATGTTGACAACTTTAATAAGTCAAGGACTTGACTTGAGTAACTTATCTAAGATCACAGAGCTGGCAAAACCAGGATTTGAACCATGGTCTTTCTTACCCAAAAGTATGAGCTTTTTCTTATACTCTCCTTTGCAAGGAGAAAAAGATTCTGACATCAAAACAGTTTGGGATTTTCCAAACCATTAGCAAGACTGCCTCCACATTTGGTCATTCAAAACCTTCAGGTATCTAAGAATATTTTTGGTCTCCCTTTCTCTCCTCACTTAGGTTTCTAAATTGCTATGAACCATGGCACAACTGTACTACAAAAAGGTCAACTACTCACCATACAGAGATCGCATCCCCCTGCAAATTGTGAGGGCTGAGACAGAGCTCTCTGCAGAGGAGAAGGCCTTCCTCAATGCTGTAGAGAAGGGGGACTATGCCACTGTGAAGCAGGCCCTTCAGGAGGCAGAGATCTACTACAATGTCAATATCAACTGCATAGATCCTCTAGGCCGGAACGCTCTCCTCATTGCAATTGAGAATGAGAACTTGGAGATCATGGAGCTACTGCTGAACCACAGCGTGTATGTAGGTGATGCCTTGCTCTATGCCATCCGCAAGGAAGTGGTGGGTGCTGTGGAGCTTCTGCTCAGCTACAGGAAGCCCAGTGGAGAGAAACAGGTAAGATATGTCCCTATAGGCTGGGAACTAGGGACAACAGGATACCATATTCAGAAGTCTTAAAACTAGGGAAGGTCAAGTAAGCTCAAGTTGAGAAGCCTTATCTTGGCAACCCTCATCTCTCAGAAATACTCAACAACCCAAAGTGTGCTCTCCATTTCCAAAATATTCAAGTTCCTTCTACCTTCCCTACCCTCTGTTCTCTATCTTCAGTTTCTTCCTCTACTCAAAGTTTACATCCTAGAAAAGAGAAAAAAAACAGACCTGAGCTTTCTCCTTTTACTAGCCTCTCTCCTGAGGACAGGAGGCCTTTAAACATGTGTCACAATATAAATGCAATGGATACAGGGACTCACATATTTTTCTAGTACCTGTCATGTGACTGCATTGCACTCCTAGATGCTCAGATTTTTACCTCAGTGATTCCTCTACCCTCCAAGGCACCTAGGTTTCATACTCTGGAGTCATCTTTGAGTCCTTCCTCTCCCTTGCCTCCATACCCAATCCCCAAACCCTGTGGTTTCTTCCCTCCAATATCTATTACGTACTTTACCCTCTAGCACAACTCCCATGACTCTCTGTCTCTGGTTCTCATCATCTCTCATCTCTATAAGTGGTTCTCAAAGTGTGGTCCCTAAAGCACTGGCATTAGCATCACCAGGAGAACTTGCTGGAAATGCAAATGCAAATTCTCAGGCCCCACCACAGACTGAATCAGAAATTCTAGAAGTGAGGCCCAGCAAACTATATCTTAACAAGCCTTCCAGTGAATTCATATGCATACTCAGATTTGGGAACCAATGTCCTAGATAACATGAAAATCTAACTGGACTCTCCCTCTTCCTTTCTCTGTAGACATTCTGAACAATGATGCTGGTTTATTCTTCCCAAAACATTGTAACAATTCTATGATTCCTGTCCATCCTTTCATCAACTACAATGTCTTCTCATTACAAGAGAGTCCAACTCATGAAACCTAGCACTTATCACTATTTATTAAGTTTTTTCCAGTCCTTTGTCCCTTGGTCCCTTCTAAACCCCTCAAGTCAAGCATGTTTCTCTTTTACCTGAACCATAGCATTGGGCACATAGTAGGGCTGAAAAAATACAGTCATCAAACATAAAATACCATAATATATTAAAAAGTAGGAATAGTACAAATCAAAACCAGAATTGAAAAGTGCTTAGAAAAATATTGATAATGAAAAAACTCAATATTAAATCTGATAGGATAGAACCAAAGCTGGGTTTTAAGGGAATTCATAGTTTTATGGTTGCCTAGTTAAATAAAAAGGAATTAAAATAAGCTAAGTGATAACTAGAATACTAAGAATTATAATTGATCAAGCAGGAAGACACTAGATTAAAAGATTTTGGGGTAAAGAGCCTGAATCTCCTTCTTCTCCATCAGTGTTTAACACAGTGCCAAAAGAAAAAGGGGCCTGGTTTCTCCTCTTCACTGCTGCATTCCAATACTGGGAAAGTGTCTGCAATATCACACGCCCTCAATAAATATTTATGTTATAAATGAATGGTATGTTACCAGCACTATGCCAAGCAACATACATGATTTACCTCATTTAATCCTCCCCATAGCTCTATTAGGTAGACACTGTTATTACCATCCCCATTCTACCAATGAGAAAAATCAAGTCACGGGATGATTAAGTCAATTATCCAAGATCACAATAAATGCCATAGCCAGGATTGAAACCCAAGAAGTCTACCTCCTAAACCCATTCTCTTGACCACTAGGCTGCACTGCTTCCCTGGAAGTCTGATTAAGTCTTAGAATTCCCAGCACAGGAGTTCTGAGATGAGATAGGTCAGTGGAATATGAATGGATGAGCTCTCTGGAAAGGACTCACCATGTGGATTAATACCAAAGCAGAGAGATGTGAACATGTATGTTCCCTACTTAGTCCACATCATCATCCACATCAAAACTGATTTGTTCTGTACTCCATTTCCCCAGAGCCTTGCTAAGTGTCTGAGTGATTTAATGTTCCAGTCAGAACAAAGACTTACCTAGCTACTCTTCAGCATTATGATCTTTCCCACCTCTGAGATTATGTAGCCTTTCACTTGACACCAATATACTATTTATCAGCCTTCCTTGTGTAAATGTCTACTCTCTGTATCTAGGTATTTTTTAATGTGAGGCATAATCTAATGCCCAATTGTTTCCATGTCTCCCCAATCAGTACCTAACTCAGTGCATAGTATATAATGGGTAATATACAAGGGTGGGCAAAAGTAGATTAATAATAAATAATGCAATAATTAATAGATAATAATACAAGAATAAACTCTGTTTCATGTATTTACAACTGGAAATTTACTTTTGCCCACCCCTGTATAAATATTTACTAATTAACATGAAGAAATTAAGTGGATCTGCCAGAAAAGCATATAACTGATTGAAAAAGACATCCCAGTAGGCTGGTGCAGCCACTGTGGAAAACAGTATGGGGTTTCCTTAAAAAACTAAAAATGGAACTGCCTTTTGATCCAGCAATTCCACTAATTGGACTATACCCAAAGAATCCTGAAACACCAATTTAGAAGAACTTATGTGCACCTATGTTCATAGCAGCACTATTTACAATAGCCAAGTGCTGGAAACAGCCTAAGTGCCCATCACTGGATGATTGGATCAAAAAAAATTTGGTACATTTACACAATGGAATACTATACAGCAGAAAGAAAGAAGGAACTTGTATCCTTTGCAACAACCTGGATGGAACTGAAGAGTATTATGCTTAGTGAAATAAGCCAGTCAGTGAAGGACAAATATCATATGATCTCACCCATTACAGGACAATAATGAACAAAACTAACAACAAGCAAAACAGAACCAAATATATGCATACAATGAATAGGCCTTCAGTGGTCAGGGGGAAAGGGGTTGGGTGGAGGGGGGAGGAAGAGGCAAAGAAGGGGAGCAGTTTAGACAAGAACCTAGTATAAAGGAACCATGGTCATGGAAAACAGGTGGGATTGACTTTGGGAGGAATGGGTGGGTGGGGAGGGGGACAGAGGGGAGCAAAAAGGGGATGGATGTAATACAACAACAATAAAATTTAAAAAAAAAAAACCTCCATAATGCAGAGATGGAAGTTATGAAACTAATACTTCAAAGTGGTTGTGCTGAGCTGGATTCTGAAAATACCTTCACTGTGAAGACAGCATATTTTCAACAAGAGCTGTATTAAATAATCAATGATGTAAACTATACTGCCTTATTTATTAACAAGTCCAGTGTGGCTTATGTAACCACACTCAAAACTTACTCTGTGGTTCTTAAATGCAAGTAAAACACAATTCAAACTTCTAGAACCCCCAATAGAGAGGTTGAGAATTAATATTACAGTAACAAAAGCTGATGCCTTTCACTGAAAAAAAAAAAAGAAAAAAGAAAAAGACATCCCAGACTTTCTTATTTAATCTCATTTGGGCTTATAACTGTTTTTGAAAGAGGGGATAGCACAAGGGAAGTTCCAAAGAGGGAGCTAGCAATACCAACCCTATCTTTCCCTAGTGCTTTGGCAAACCCTGAGTAAGAAAGGTATCAGGTAAAATTAGACTAAAGTACAATTTAAGGTGTGACCTTCCCTGGAGAAAGATAGTGCTTAACTCACAGAAATAAATCGCTAATGGTAGAATAGCAGGGATATGGAACCTGCGTATAGCCGTTTGAGACAAGCTGTCTTTTATCAAGATCCTTTCAGACACACTGCCAGTATAAGACCTCATTTGTCCATACTCAGATATCACACCATATGTACATACCCACAAAGCTGTCAGCTCCATCCCCAAGTCTCTTTAACATACTTTTCTGTCCTTTCTCCTCTCTCTCCCAACCCCCTCCACAAGTCTCTGCTAAATTTCATTTTGTTCCATTGCTTTGACAATCACTGTGATAAGTCATACATTAGTAACTATAACAACATGCTGCCACAGTGCAGGAGCTCTGCCTCTTTGGGAGATAGGAACAAGATTTATTTACCTGGGAGTAATCAGGAATGTAAGCAAACACAGGCCTCTTGAAGGACCTTAGATCCAGGTAGGTTGGCAACTCTAAGGAAGGCACTCCTCCCACAAACAAAATCTAAACACCTGTCCTTTTCCATGGAGACCCTCCTCCATCTCTCCAAAGGGTTGGCGCAGCTGACTCCCATCAATTTGGAGTAAACCAATACCCTCCTTGGCTTTACTAGACATGGAGTTTGACCTCAGATTGACATCAAGACCCCCCTTAGCTCTGTCTTTACCCCTAACCATTGTCCTTTTCTGCCTCTTCTAAATCAAAACTGCTCTCAAATAAAGATTGGAAGCCAGGCCTAAATGGTGGACACTGACTTCAAGTATCAACACTAACATGGAGATGTGCATTTTTAATAGGGACAAAATGTTTAAGTTAAAATGGTGATGCTATATCAGATAGAATTCCCTACACTAGACAATAAGTAGAACACAGGGTGTGTGCGTGCGTGCGTGTGTATGTGTGTGTGTGTGTGTGTGTGTTATTCTGTGGTCTTCATACTGCTCCAGAAATCTGGCCCTTTTGGAAACATCCAATCCCAAACCACTACGGTCTATTTCTTTAGAGGTAGGTTTTGGTGACTTGAATGATTTGTGATACACACTCTTTAATAATTTTCAAAATTCAAATATTTTGGACTGCAGAAGGTTTAATACAAGCCTATTTCTTGTCCATTAAGTCTACTCCCTTTGATCCACTGACTCTGGGAACCACTAGAGAAACATCAACAGCAGGGATAGCAAATCCAGCAACAATTCAAAGAAACTCATATCTGTGTATGATCACAATAAGCTCAAAGATCAATCGCTATGCATATGGAGAATCTATCCAATGCACTGTCCTAAGTCTCATTGCATACCTAGAGAATCAGAAGCTTGGGGTTTGAACATGGAATCAACATCTTAATAAGACCACCCCCACCTGTTTCTAGCTAAGAGGTCTATGTACCTCTCTGTATTTGTTTCATATGTCTTTCATAATAAACTACCATAAACTTGGTTTAAAATAAAGGAAATGTATTCTCTCATAGTCCAGGAGGCCGGAAGTCCAAAATAAAGGTGTTGGTAGGGCTGGCTCCTTCTAGAGGTTCTAAAAATTTGTTCTATGCCTTGGCATAGAGCTACATCAGTTCAGTCTCTGCTTCTGTCATCACATAAAGCTCTCCTCGGTGTCTTTAGGTTCAAGTATCCCTCTCCTTCCTCTTACAAAAATGCCAGTCATTTGTTTTAGGGCCAACCCTAATCCAGGATGTACTGGAGTTTAAGACTTGAACATATCTTTTGAGGGAACAGTTCAACCCACTATATACTTTATGAGAATTACTAGTTAGGAGAACTGCTTTTCAAACATTTTCACTGAAAGAAACCTTACCCAGATATAAAACAAACAGACCCAAGAAGAGCTACCCAAATTTATTTGTAGGTTGAAGCCCAAAGCACCACTAGTTCACATACACACACACACACACACACACACACACACACACACACGTACACATACACACACACTCCCATAACTGCCTGTCCCCTGAAGAGCAAGCACAGCTGAAACGCTACTGGTATAGAAGACAGAATGCAGAATGCCAGGCTGTAATTCAGAGTTTCAGGTGGTAGCCAGCTTGTAGATAACAAGGTGACCTTGAGCAACTCATAAGTTCTTTTATACACATCCAAGTTTTGGAATCACCCAACAGCGCAATTACATCATCTATAAAATTATGCTAACACTACCTGCCCCTACCTGATCTAGGAGAAATAAGATAAAGATATGTTAAAGTCTTTTGAAAAAATCTAAATGTTAGACAGAGGTCAATGACTATTATTTTAAGCTTTACTCTATCCATTTGACTTAGCCCATCATGTTGTTGGAGAAACCAGCTATCAAGTGGCACTCGTCACAAGGCACTATCAGTACAGTGAGAGGCAGAGTCTGGTGAGCAAGCTGGTTCACAGATTACCTCTTTCTGCTGGCTTTGATGGCAATGGTCTCCCTTTTGCCGCCAGGCAAGCTCCATGACCTCAAAGTCATCCCTCCTTGTTCACTGGAGTCTAAGGATTTGAACAACAGAGAGAAAGAACTGCTGGCCTCTGCATCAACTGCCCATCCAATCATTTTACTTTTTGTCCACTTGCATCAATGCAGACAGAAGGAAAGGGGTTAAGCCAACCTTTCCCCCATGGCCCACCCTTCTGGGCTGTGTCATAATTACTCATTTGTCTGTGGCAGATGGCTCCAAATTAAAATTGGTATCACAGATGAGCTAGTGAGACAAAGTCTCAGCAACACTGGTAAGTGTTTGTGCTGAGGTTATAGAAAATCAGCAACAAAACACTCTGTTTACTCCTTCTCCTGTCCAATCCTTAGTCTCAGGAAGAGATTGCACAGTGTGAAGGGGGACACTAAGGGCCTAGGCAAAGGTGAGTGAAGTACAGAGAGGGGATAAAGACTCTAGCCTATAAAAAGCTCTCAATAGGAGAGCAGAAATTAAAGGAGAGAATTGTAAAAGTCACCCTCCTATTTATAGGCAGCCTGAAGTGATAGTATGAATAGAGGCTTTGGAGTCATCCACCTATGACATGTGTTTCACTGGACAAGTCACCTAATCTCACCAAGCCTCAGTTCTTCACCTGTAAATGGGAATGACAATGGAATCTATTTCATAGTTGTGGTGAGAATTAAATGAAAAAATACATGTATATTACTATATAACAGTGCCTGACACATGAATGAATATTCAATACATGGTAGGTAGTACTAACTACACCTACTCCTATTAGTTGAAGCCATGATGATATAACCTTCTAGATAATCTCAATTATATATTTTTTAAAGTATTAAGCACTCATTAGCACATAATAGCTAAGCATTCAGACTGCATGGCCTTGGAAATGTTGTTTATCCTAACTGAACATGCCATTTCCTTATCTGTATAGTGGGGTTAATGTTATTACCTACATCATAGGTTGTTGCAAGATTTAAATGAGAATTATTATCTAATATTTGGCATAATTTGTGGCACATAGCATTCAATATATGATACTCTTACCATTATGAATATTAATTCTTTGTTACCTGAATTTCCCAATATAACAGTAGGTATTTATGCCTATAATACTCTGAGTAACACCTTTAATTCTATGATTTTCATTCCACAAAGTTCTAGGCCAAAAAAAATGGGTTGTGTCAATTAAGTCAATGAAATAAATAAGCCACTTCATTGTAAGAGAAGTTCAGAGTGACTGCATGGCATCATATTGGCTAAACTGATGAAGTGAGCTACCTCCTGTCTCTGTGCTGTCTTTCAGTAAACGTGGCCCACTTCACTCAATAGATCAGAATTATAGAACATTTAGATATCATTAGGTCTGAAGTGAC
Organism: Noctilio leporinus; assembly: GCA_004026585.1. Taxonomy (NCBI): domain Eukaryota; kingdom Metazoa; phylum Chordata; class Mammalia; order Chiroptera; family Noctilionidae; genus Noctilio; species Noctilio leporinus. The sequence continues at coordinate 1,916 of PVIW01009148.1, read as the reverse complement.
ATGTCCAAGGTCACTCAGCTGAGCCTGTACTGGCATAAATGCCTCCTAACTCCTAAGCTATCCTTTCTACTACCCCATTTTCCCTCCAAGGAATCATTAGAAGTGGTAACATTTACAACAAAACTGAAAATAAAGCAGCTATAAGTAGTGTCTATCTAGAATAACTTGTTGATGACAGAGTTTCAGCAAATGATTAATTCTCTTCACTTCTATTCAATTTTCTATGCATTTTGACTGCTAATTATATGCCTTATGATAACTATCAAAGATACAGTTAGTGCCCTCAAGAAATTTATAGTCTTATGGGGAAAACAGGCATATGCATGCCATCCAACCAGTCCATCCCCCTTAGAGGGCATGAGCTTCTATGTCACAAGGGACACAAAAGATTGAAGACAGTGATGTTTGCCTTTCAAAAAAAAATATTTAAGCTTGGACTCAAGTAGACCAAGGGAACTGGCTACATAACACTTCACAAGGAAGAAACCATAAATAATCTCAAAAAGCAAGTACTAAATAGAAACACATTAGGTTTTTCAGCCATGATCCTCCATACCTCCCTTCACAGTTACCACCAACTCAGGTCTTTCTTTCTGCAGCCTCATACTCATGGTTTTATATAGCCCTAACCCACATACATACATCCAGTTAAGGAGTTACCTCTTCTCCTCTATCCTCCTTTACCTCACAGGTACAGTTGTCTAGAGGGCAACTATTTTTTGTCTCCTTTCACCACAGGCTTCTTATTGTTTTGGGTTTTTTTTTTCCCAGTTTATGGCTCTTGTCCATATGCCAACTGATTCTTTTCCATATGCCGACTACAGAACAGAGCAGTACAAGGAAATGCATGCTATATCACCCACTATGTATAATGTGGACAATGTAGGAAATCTGATACAAGGATACTGTGGATACAAGGTGACAGAGAGGTTTCAAGGAAGGAACATTTCAGCCTTGGCTGGTGTGGTTCAGTTGACTGAGTGCTGTCCTGCAAACTGAAATGTTGCTGGTTTGATTCCCAGTGAGGGCATATGCCTGGGTTGTGGACCAGATGCCCAACTAGGGGTATGTGTGAACGAACAGATGTTTCTCTCACACATTGATGTTTCCCTCCCTCTCTTTCTCTATCCTTTCCCCTCTCTCTAAAAATAAATAAATAAAATTTTAAAAAGAGGGTGGAACACTTCAGATAAAAAAATAGATAGGTTTACTTGTCCCCCAGGCTTGGGGAGGCTTGGGAAATACCCGATTGCTCTGAGGGCCAAGCCACAGGCCTAGACTAGCAGCCCTGACTGTTTTGTCTGCTGATGGGCCACTTCCAGAAACCAAAGACCCCCTCTAGAAACTCGAGGACTTGGTCAGAAACCAAAATACTAACCCCGGGCATTTGTGGTAATAGTGCAAAGGGGAGTCTTCATTACTCACCAGAATGTGTTGACCCCTTTCCGAAATTCCTCTTAAAGATTACATTTTTTAAACTTTTTTATCTAGGCTGCCATGCATTTTTTTTTTGCAGTTTTTATTTTATTTTATTTTATTTTATTGTTGTTGTATTACATCCATCCCCTTTTTGCTCCCCTCTGTCCCCCTCCCCACCCACCCATTCCCCCCAAAGTCAATCCCACCTGTTGTCCAGGGCCATGGTTCCTTTATACTAGGTTCTTGTCTAAGCTGCTTCCCTTCTTTGCCTCTACCTCCCCCTACCACCTACCCCGTTCCCCTGACCACTGAAGGCCTATTCCTTGTATTCATATACTTGGCTCTGTTTTGCTTGTTGTTAGTTTTGCTCATTATTGTCCTGTAATGGGTGAGATCATATGATATTTGTCCTTCACTGACTGGCTTATTTCACTAAGCATAATACTCTCCAGTTCCATCCATGTTGTTGCAAAGGGTACAAGTTCCTTCTTTCTTTC
>PVIW01009147.1:0-54236 GCA_004026585.1 Noctilio leporinus | reverse complement strand
CTGGGGAAGGGAGGAATACTTAGATTGAGGACTGGGAATGTGTTATAGCCACAGAGTGAACAGACTTTAATTCGAGAGTAGGGGAGGGTCTTGGGTATTTAGGTGGATTGAGGTATAGGGGGGATTAAGAATATGTGAGGAGTAACTTTTGCAAAGGATATGTTGGGGCTTAATAGTTCATATTGCTCTCGGTATAATTAAGGTGCTTGAGATTGGCAGCAATCCCTTTCCTGATGCTGCCTCTTTTTCTTGGTCAGGACTTTACAGTCTATAGTCTATATTCTAGCCAGTCTTGGTGCGTGGCAGGGCCTCTGATTGTCGCAGTAGGGCTGATTCTGAGTGTCCGCCCTGGGTCTTTTTCTTTACAGGGGTCAGCTAGTGCAGCTGTATGTGCCTAAGCCTGAGGATCCACAGCTCACCGAATGGGCCATCACCGGGATGCTGGAAAGGCTTAACAACTTTCGAGGTGAGAGGCGAAGCTCTGGTGGGACTGCAGTAACATTTCCTTCGTGAACAGGTGTGTGTGGATGACCTCTCCTCGTTGCTCTATTACTTTTTTTCAGAGAGCAGGGAAGCAGGTAAATATGCGAACCTTTATAACTAACTTTATAACTCATTGTGAATGAACTATCAGAAAAAGCTAATTGAAGCCTGTCCAAAACAATCAAATATCAAAATTTGTTATATGATTACTTTCAGTGAGTTAAAAAAAAAAAAAAATAGCTCTCTGGTATATAAAACTGCACATTCAAAGTTTTTCAACTTTTAGTTGTTAACTCTGGTTATACGTAGATGTTCAGATATTTAGAGGCACTTGAATGTCATTTAAATTTTTATCAAAATATTTAATAAATGCACTTCAAAGATCACAAGATTTTAAAAAGCATAATATATTGATAATCATGAAACAAATAGAACAGGATTTATTGTGTGGAGGGCAACTCAAGACAGATGTAGAGGATAAGGCTAGCAAATGAAGAAGCTGATCTAGGATGAGAGGAGGTTCTGATTTGATGGTGCAATTTGGAAATTCTGGGAGCAACCACTTTTAAAAAGGCACATGTGGATTTCCAGTTAATTTTACCTTTGCTTATTCAAATAATGCACCCTGAGCCCTGGCTGGTAGCACAGTGGATAAGGCACCAGCCTGCGAACCCAAAGGTCGCAGCTTCTATTCCCCGGCCAGGGCACATAACCAGGTTGTGAACCAGGTCTCCAGTCAGGTCTGTGGCTGGAGGCAGGTGAAGCGCAACCATATATTGATGTTTCTCTCCTTCTCTGCCTCTCTCCCTTCCCCTCTTTCTAAAAATAATGAAATAAAAAAAAATTTTTTTAATTAAAAATAAAATAAATAAATAATGCATCCTGCTATCTTGAGCAAAATGGTCACTATTTAGGAAACAATATTTTAAATATAATATATATTTATTACTGCAATTATATTTATTTATTTTGTTACAGCTGATTGAGGAGAAGGCTTAAGAGAGTTAAAGACCATTTTGTCATTTACTTGGCATCTATGAACGAGCTTCCAAATTATTAATGAGCTGGTAAAAATTCAACCAGAGTCTGACATCCTATCTCTTTATGTAGTTTCACATTTTACTTTTATTTAGTTGTATGATTAGATTTACTTGCTCAGTAGATGGACAAGAAGCCTTCACTGACCTGTCTCTGCATTTCCAATGTCATGCTCTCTATAATAACTATGAAAAAGGAAAGTTCTGGAACCATCCAGTACTCATGAATGAGTAATCACTCATTCATGAACGAGTACTGACTCATTCATGAAAACTAATTGTTACATATTCTAACATTTTATGAGCAATTACTAAATGGCTATTACCTTGAAAATGGCCATGGGGAGTTGGGAGTATTCCCAGCTTTATTTCAGAGGTTTTGTTGTTAAAATTTTGCCAGAACACCATTGTGCTTTGTACTGAGAACTTTTAAGCTCTGTTTTTTGACTTCACTATTTTCTTTTTACTGAAGTGTATATTACCTTGGAACAAAGAAAAAGCAAGTATGAAGTACCTCTCTTTGAAGAACTGAGACATTTGCAATGCTGTCCTGACCATCAAGACATGCCTCATAACCCTGAAAGTTTAGAGTATACTTCTTTTTGGGGTGCTCAGATCTTCTTTTCTGGCAAGCATTACTGGGAGGTGGACATGGGGAACGCCTGTAATTGGATTATAGGACTTTGCAAGGAATCCTGGGCAGATAGGGAAGATATGCTACTCAACTCTGAGGGTATCTTTCTACTTCTGTGTGTCAAAGCAGATGATAATTTCAGTCTCTTCTCTACCTCTCCACTGATACGCCAATATATTCAAAAACCCCAGAGCTGGGTGGGAGTGTTTCTAGACTATGAATGTGGTCTGGTAAGCTTTGTTAATGTTGCCAAAAGTTCCCTCATCTGTAATTTCCTCTCATGCTCCTTCTCTTTCCCTCTCAGGCCTTTCATTTGCTATGGGCCAAAATGATCAGAAATGGGTCACAGACCATATTCTTGGGAATTCCAATGGCTGAGGAGGCTTGTGTCCTGGTGACTTCTTGAATGGGGAAAATTAATTAGACCTCATTGTCTTTACCTTCATTTTACCTTCAGGGGATATATTTGATGTATTATTTTTTTAAGTGGTGTATTATTTTTCTTAAGTATGGACATTTATTTTTCTATGTTTTTAAATAAAAGTTACCTCTTTTACTATATCATGTAGGATATATGCACTTTTCATTTGCTACCTAAGCCTTTTAGAGGTGAAGAATACTTGGGTGTGGAAATCCCATTAAATGGATAAATGCAAAGCACAGAGAATTTTCTTTCCAGAAAGTCCTTGTCAAAACCCAACGTCACCCTGGCTGGTGTGGCTCAGTGGATTGACACCGGCCTGAGAACCCAAAAGTCATTGGTTTGATGCCCCAGTCAGGGCATATACCAGGTTGCAAACCAGGTCTCCAACCAGGTCCTTGGCTGGAGGCAGGTGAAAAGCAACCATACACTGATGCTTCTCTCCCTTTTTTCCTCCTTCCCTGCCCTTCTCTCTGGAAAATAATGAATAAAATCTTTAAAAAACAAAAAACAAAGTTTTTCCTCTATCAATTCTCAGTTTACTGAACTAGATTAGTTCACATTATAATATGATCTCAAGGATAGTTTATACTTTCCATCTGTAAAGCTTATAACAGAATTTGGGTCTCCTATTTTTCCTAGTTAGGAAATTACAAGGAGGCAAGCCAGTGTTGATCCTCTCCACAGCCACATTCCTAGAATGAAATACCAGGCTCAGGATATGAGAGATATCAAAAAAGTATGTGAACAAATGAATGCATGAAAGTGTCAGAATTATTTTGTTGGCTATAGAACCAACAAAAATTACTATGATGTAGACACAATTAGTAGGGCAGGAAGTGCTGAGAAATAGTATTGAATAAAGAAAAGAATTATAGGGGAGGAGCTACACAGTGACTGAGGAGGGATCCAGAGACCTGTTTCATCCTGACTGGAGTGATAGAGAGGCTGGAGTCATAACAGGCTAAGTAGTTTCTGAGGATTCCAATTTATGGCTTAGAAATCCCTTTTTAAAATTTTATTTATTATTTTTTAGAGAGAAGGGAAAGGAAAGAGAGGCAGAGAGGGAGAGAAACATCAATGTATAGTTACCTTTCACCTGCCTCTAGCCACGGACCTGGCTGGAGATCTGGCTTGCAGCCTGGTTATGTGCCCTGGCTGGGGAATCAAATCAGCGACCTTTGGGTTCGCAGGTGGGCACCTTATCCACTGTGCCACCAGCCAGAGCAGAAATCCCTTCTAATTGACATAAAAAAATATATAGTGTATAATTTGTTCCTCGGTATTGCTGTAGTAGTTCTCAATGATGAATGGAATATCTCAGGAAAATTTATCAGTGATATGATATGGATAATAAGACCTAGATACTTGGATACTGCAGTATTCTTAGGGAAGATACATACAGTCAAAATATCTTGAATATTCATTTTTAAAGATGGACAACAAACCTCACTTTTTTAAACACACAAAATAGTAAACTGCCAATAATCAAGTTTTATTTTTAAAATGTTTCAGACTTAGATTTTAGAAGTTTGCAAAGTATTCAGACATTAAAATCAATCTCTCTAGGGATGCAAAGTCCCACATGATGACTATAGTTAACACACTGTATGCTATAATGAAACTTTTTAAGAGGGTAGATCCCAACAGGTCTCATCACTGGGAAAAACATGATTTTTCTTCCATTTTTTATATAAAAAAATACCAATCTCTTCCCCTCTTCTTTTCCTTCTATCCCTTCTTCTGCTCTCCTTCCCTTCAAAGAGAATGTTAGATAGAGGATATTCTGGGGATTAAATTCACTTCTGTGAAGGTGTAGTATATATATAGTAACTACACCTGACTCTTTCCACATGAGAAGCCAGCAGTGTACAACCTGGAAGATAGTCCTCTCCAGAACGGACCTTGCTAACACCCTGATGTTGGACTTTCCACATCCAGACCAGTGAAAAATAAATTCCTATTGCTTATTTTAAAAAAAGAGGCGGGGGTGCTACACCTAGATTTTCAGATATAGTTGCTTAGAGTTTATGGAAAGATCGTGCCTCATCTTTTGGAAGCCTACAAGAATTATTGCATAATTAAGTTTTCTATTGTTCCTGGCACTGGCTAAAATGGAGTAAATCTTCTAGAATCTGTTTTCTAGATTACAACTAAAAGCACTGTGCAGACTACCTACAGAAACTATGTAATGTCAACTGAAAGTAAACCAATGGTTATTGGTGTCAATCAAGCTAGCACCAATAGGAGTCCCTAGTTTGGGGTGTGGTAAAAAAGCAAACTCTTCAGTACAAACAGCTTAATTGTGATATAGAATGGCTGCCATACAGTACTCGGGTCATGAGGCTTTGGGACAAGGCAGTCCTGGGCCAAGTCCCTATGGCTAGAGAGCACTGCCCTGCCCTGTGCTGGTTGGCTCTGCTCAGGTTAGGCAGTGTCATCAATATTTCAGCTCCAGCTGAAGGAAATGCAACCTTCAGTTTCCATGGAAGGGGAAAGTGCACTTTCAGAGCTGGGAAGAAGCTGACTTATATAGACAGGAGTCCCCACCCCTGATCCCTGATTAGTTGGTCTTCATGCAAATGAGGACTCCTTTTGTTTGGTCCCAAAGCACTGTCCTGATTGATGCTCATGAGGATAGAGCTGCCCATTTCCTATTTGATTGGTTCCAAAGGCACTGTCCTGATTGATCAGCGAAGATGCTGATGTGGATAGATGGGCACATCTCCAGTGTGGCAAGGCAGTTTTATTGCTGTAGGCAGGCAGCCTTAGCGTAGGCTTTTTCCTAAAGTGAAGCTTGCGTGAGACACCCCTACATAGAAATGGCTGTTAGGCTCTGTTTGCTGCTGTTGTTGTTTTTTTAAATTTGACCCAGGAGACCTTCTTAGTATTTTTCTCGGGGTCCACAGTGAGGACTCTGAAAAGTTAGAAAGTGAAATGAGAAAGAATATGACAATAATTTTCCATAATGGAGGTGAGTTTCTGGAATTAATGTTCCTCTTCTCTTTCCTGGAATTGACCAGTTTAAAGGAAGATCCAATTCTCTGAACTTCACATACAGCAAAACTCCAACAGAAAAACTCAATTTCTAGCCAATGGGCATGGAAAAAAGGTCCCTACAAACAAAAAAGTGAGGGCTGAATTCATTTTCTTTGTCTTTTTTTTTTTCTCTCTCTCTTAGTCCTGCCCACAGATCAGCCCCAGTCCCAAAGCTGCAGTAAGTGGTCAAAGTGACATGGCAGGAGTGGCATGGGGACATTTGCCCCAGGAAAGAGCCCTTTCATTCAGCCAAAGGAGCTGGGGAAAGAGATATCTTTGTCTTTTCTCCCCACTGGACTGCAAGTACTAAAGCCAAATGTCCCTTGGTGCTGTCCCTTTAAAGGCAGATACTACCTAAAGCCTTCAAAACTCAGTACCTATGACACAAATGAAAAACCAAGACATCAGAGAGTTCTCAAACTCTGTAGATAAAGTTCCTGGATTTTGAATCAACTCTATCCATCTCCCCGCCTCCCCGCCTTCTTCTTTTTTATTTTTTTGCACAACAAAGATTCCCCATTTTGTTGACGTCTTGCTTTCTACAACTAGCTTGTGTTTAAGGAGTTTGACCTAATGTATAGCTCCAGGTGCATCCTGAATGCTCCAAAAGTTCATCTAACCCTCAATGCCAGTCATTGAATTGACTTAGCACAGTTTGACTAAGCTTCAATTTTCATTATTTCAGGTAATCATCAGGCGTTTTTTCTTGGATTTTTAAAATGTCAATCAGAATCCACATCACAAAATCTTTTATTTTAAATAAAATGTATGTTAATATTAAAAAAAGAAAACATATATGAATGTTACAAGAAGAGAAAACTAACATTGTAAAATTAGATCATATTTTTTAACCAAAATTATTCTAACATGATTATACCAATCGGTTGAATTTGCCATCCTTAATTATCTATACCACTCTAATCAAAGAAACCAAAAATGAAGAGAATAGCTGTATCTTCCAAGTTTTTAAAAGGAATATGAAGCACCCCTTTATAGTGTGATAAGGCATAACTTCAATGCAACAACCATGATCGTCACCAAAATATAAATCTTCTTTTTGATATTCATTTTGCTAAAAAAGTTGGTTTATAATTTCTGTACAAGTTAAAGACAGATGTGCCTCAATTTCCCAGCTTTCTGTATGATCATCAGTGTTACCTTTCTAGCTGCCCATTGCTTTCAAGATTATTGAAAATTAAGTTAGGCCCTGACAGGTGTGGCTCAGTTGTTTTGTCCTGTAGACTGAAGGGTCACAGTTTTGATTTTCATTCAAGCCACATTCCTAGGTTTCAGGTTTCATCCACAGTTGGGGAATGTAAGAGAAAGCAACCAGTCAATGTCTCTCTCTCACATCAATGTTTCTCTCTCTCTCCCCTTCTATCTCAAATCCAAATCCTCAGTAAGGATTAAAAAAAAAAAAAAAAAGAAAAGAAAAGAAAAGTGTGGGGACCCCCAACCCACAGAGATCCCTTGGTGTTGCAGATAAAACAAAGACTCCCCAGGCAGCTTATGCTAGAGGAGAGAAGGATGACTAATGTCTGAAAAGCAAGAGCCTCCAGCGCCTTTCTCCAAAGGTATTTATTGAGTAACAACAGGGCAGGGTGGTGGTGGGATGGTGGTGCTTGTACAAGTCATTGTGAAAGAATAATATTCAATAGGACAGGAGTTACTATGTTTATACAATCAATGAAAGGAATGCAGAGATCTTGCCTCAGGACATGGTCAGCTAGACAAGAAGATACCAAGGACTCCAGGTGGCTCATTAAAAATAGGGAGGGTAAGGTTACATACAGGTTAATGAAAACAAGTCAAGGAAGGTTGCTAGCTTCAAAAATTGTATCTCATTGCCAAATTCCCACCAGCATTCCCTGATCACAGCATAGGAGCTTGTATGCACCCAGCCTTTCTGGTTTTCCTGTCAGATTTTGTAGACTTAGCCAGGCCTGTGTGGGGCTTCACACCCCACCACTGTTCTGGGAGGACCCTGACATAAAAGAAACCTAAACTAAACAAACAAATTAAAAGAGATTTATGATCAAGACTGCCATAGCTGTGAAGAAGATTCTATCGCTACTATGTCAGTCAAGGTTCAAACCACAGAAGCAGAACCAGTGATATGGATGTACATGTGAAGAGATTCATACACAGATTTATTACAAATAATTGGCTTACATGATGATGGGGGCTAGGTAAGCAAGTATGACATCTGTGGTACAGTGAGTCTGGAAGAGAAATTACCAGTAGGCGGGAACTCTATAGTCATGGGACAAAGCACTTGTTACTACTAGTGAGGGATGTTTGGAACAATACAGACCTATTTGCTCTTGGAGTCTGTTCAAAGATTGTCTAAGCCTTCCTTTAAAGGACCTCCACTGATTAAGTCAGGGTCACTTGTGAATCTCTCTAGCTTATAGTAAAGTAAATCCCTTACAAAATAAGGGATTTTACTTAATCTGTAAATCTCACATCACCACTTAGGTTAGTCTTTAACTAACTAGTTTGAATAACTAGGGAAGGGTATGTATGCTGAGAAATGTTGCTGCCCTCATTTCCATTCTTGTAGTTTGGCCTAGCCAAGTTGGCACATCAAAAAACAATCATAAGTTTATGTGCTATGAAATTTAAGAAATATAAAAATTTGTTTTCTTGCCCTGACTGGTGTGGTTCAGTTAGTTGGGTATTATCCCAAAGTGAAGGGTTACTGTTTTGATTCCCAGTTAGGGAACAAAGGCAAAAACAGATCTCCTTGTTCCATTCTAGGTTTACCATGCATGCAAGACTACCCACAGAGTAAATGCCCTGGATGTACCTTCTCTAAATCAATAAATTGATCATTTTAATAATTATTTATGATTATATTAGTAATAAATTGAAATACTAGCCTCTAAGATCACTAGATCTTTTTTTTTTTTATCGGTAAAGAGGAATATTTATTCACTTTACAAAGAGAAAGGTATTAAATCCCGACTGATATCAGTTAGTTTTTATTTTTAATTTGATATTATTCAGTACTGCGAATTGTCTCACAGTGGCTTTTCTAGTCATGTGGAATCAAGCGTTTGTTTTAGAACATTAATAAAATCCATTAGTTAAAAACATTCAAGATAACATAGACTAAACCAGTGATTAGAGAATGTTGTCTGTTGAATAGTGTACTAATAATATATAGTGCATTTTATTAAATGATACCCCATATCTCAGGATATTTTTTCTTATCCCTTTATTTATTGAGCCACATACAATTCTACAGAATATAGCCCTGGCTGGTAGCACAGTGGATAAGGTGTGCAAACCTTACAGCCTGCAAACCCAAAGGTCATTTGTTTAACTCCCCAGCCAGGGCACATAACCAGATTGCAAGCCAGGTCTCCAGCCAGGTCCATAGCTTGAGACAGGTGAAAGGCAACCATACAGAGATGTCTCTCTCCCTCTCTGCCTCTCTCCCTTCCCCTCTCTCTGCAAATAATAAATAAAATCTTTTAAAAGATAATAAAAATAAAATGACAAAAAAAAAAAAAAAAAACTACTATTGTTTAAAACCCACAGAATGTATCTTTTGTGTCTATTCTTATTTGTGACAAATTCCATTGGAAAGATTGCTAAAGATGATATTGCTTAGTTAAAGGATATAAAGATATAAGATTTCAAGAGCCCTGGTTGGTGGCACAATGGATAAGGTGCCAGCCTGCGAACCCAAAGGTTGTCGGTTCGCTTCCCAGCCAGCGCTCATAACCAGGTTGCAAGCCAGGTCTCCAGCCAGGTCTGTAGCTAGAGGCAGGTGAAAGGCAATCATACACTGATGTTTCTCTCCCTCTCTGCCTCTCTCCCTTTCCCTCTCTCTGAAAATAATAAATAAAATCTTAAAAAAAAAAAAAGATTTTGAAGTTACCACTAAACTCCCCTGAATTTAAACTTTGTTATGAAAGTTGTATTTCTTAAAAAATATATATTTCACTTCAAAATGAAATTTTGAAATATTTTTCTCAAATCATTGAATGCTTATAATGTTAAATATTACGAAATATGATCTCTCTTGTGTTCACTACTTTTAGAGTAGACTGTAATACATACTGCATATAGAATCAAATACTTCTAAAAATTTTTTAGGACATACAACATGTACGAGACCACAAGATATCTGGCAACTACCTTCTGAGTCACTATAATGCCTAGGAACAACTAAGGGATACATAAAGTAAAAGAACTAAAATTAGCCATTATATTAATTCCAACACACATATTATTTTCACTAAGTTGGCAGACAATGTGACTTCATAGCAACAACTTCAGTCTGCTAATAAATTAGAACTCACCAATGCTTGCTCTAAAAGTCAGCTCAGGGATCAAGCCTTTCAAGTGTAATAGGGATAACTTTCAGAAGTCTCCCCAGTGACATGAGTTCCAAACATACTCTCTGGGTTCTGGGAAAGAATGAGATTGGCTCCTTATATTGTCAAAAGACCACACCCATTTTTTCTGGGTGATTATATTTCCGAGGTCTTCAGAAAGATTTTAATAATGGCTGAGTAGGTCTCTCCAAAAAGGAAGATGAATTTAACACCTTCACCAATCTCCATAAATAAACCTCTACCAACATAATCTAATCAAAAGTCACTGATTTTACAACAAACAAACTCTCACATGCTGCCTTTATCTCTGAATATCTGGACATCAAGGACTTTCATTTTTAACTTACAAAAAGATAGGAAGGATGACTTTATTTATTAGTGACTTAAGCAAATATCCCAAAACTTGAACATATTTTACCCATGTTTACCTTGGAGATATTTTAACTATGTTCTGTTATGTAGAAAATACTTTATTTGTTAGTATATTTTTATATTTTAATGTAAGACTTAAAAGTAAGAACACTTCAGCCACTGCTCTTGAACGATAATTTCTCCTGCCTCTCAGACTCCACAGTAATCCCCACAAGGCCTCCTAGCAAAAGCAGAACAGATTCTCTGCCTGGTGTTCTACAACCCATCTCAGAGAGAACAGTAGAGAAATGACCAGATACTCTTTCTCAGGCACCCATGACCAAAGTAGAAGAGGAGTTGTTTGTTTGTAGGTAAATTCAAGTTTATATCTACTATGTCTCAATCCATTAGGTTCACTTCTTATGGGATGGGGAACTATTTGCCATGTTGAACCCTTAAGAAAACCTTCTTCTAAGTTACCATTGGCTCTAAATATCTTTCAGGCAGTCATGGAAAACCAAATTGTGGGTTCTGAAGAATCAGCTCACACCTCTACAGAAAGTCCTAAGGGCCTTTGCTGTGCATAGACCTTGGGCCTGACAACAGTCTTGAGTTGTGTGAGACAGAACAAGGCTCTGAAAGGCTGGAATAACTGCCAGGAGGGCAGCAAGGGAAGAGGAAGCTACAGTTTCCAGGATGCCCTACTTTGTGCATCTGGGAAGTTGGATGCCTCCCCCATGAGGTCACCATTCCTCCACCTGATCCTAGGAGATCTGGGGTTTTCCTGGGTTGAATGTGTCCATCTACACCTCCATCTTGGTTCCTCCCACTTTCCTTTTTATAAGGGAAGAAAAGTATAAGTAAGGGGTTTAGAATTCAGAGGGGAAACTATGTCACCATCTTTATTGGTGTCCCAGGACTGAAATAGGAAATTGCTTTAAACAACAGAAATGTATTCCCTTTTACTTCTAGAGGCTACAAGTCTGATAGTGAGGTATGGCAGAGCCACTCTCCCTCCAAACGATCTGGAAGGAGATCCTTTCCTGTTCTTCCATTGGGTGGCTCCTGACATTCCTTGCCTGTGGAAGTGACACTGCAATCTTGGCTTTTCTTTTTACAAGGCCTGTCTCACTGTCTCAAATCTCCATTTCCATTCTCTTCTAAAGTCACTAGCCATTCATTGGATTTAGGGTCAACATTAAATCCAGGATGATCTAAATTTCAGATGCTTAACTTATTTATAACTAGAGAGAATGAATTTCCAAGTAAGGTCACATTCATCACAGGTAAAGAATATTAGGACTTGTAGGTAACTTTTGGAGACAAAACAATTGAATACACTAACCCTCTAATAAAATGAAAGAAGGTTGTCCTGAAATTTCCAGGATTCAGTTTTTAAAAAAAGGAAAAGAAAACAGAAAGTTTCTTGCTGACATTATGTACAGTATTCCGCTTTATTCTATGAGAAATACATTCCAAGACCCCCAGAGGATGCCTGAAATCTCAACTAGTACCAAACCCTCTCTATATTTTCCCCTGTGCAAAAATACTTGTGATAAAGTCTAAATTACTTCTGCATTTTGGTAACATTATTAAGTAAAATGAGGGTTACTTGAACATAAACATTCAATACCATGACTGTGAATCTGATAACCAAATGGCTGCTATGTGACTAATAAGAGGTAGTGAATACAGCATGAATACTCTGGACCAAGGGATGATTCATGTCCCTGGAAGGGCAGAGAGTAACAGTGTCAGGTTTCAACAGAGTGGCATGCTGTTTAAAACCTAGGAATTCTCTATGAATGGAATATTCCATTTAATATTTCCAAACCATGGCTGACTTCAGGTAACTGGAACTGAGGAAAATAATACAGTAGAAGAGGGAGACTATAGGTAGATTATATGCAGCTAGGAGAGAAACTGTTGATGTAAAATTTCCTATATGCTAAGTATTGTCCAGTAAGTTCTTCAGAATCTTTTCTACAACTAGAATTACTAGGTCAGAGGCAGGCATATTTTTAGAGATTTCAATGCATATTTACCAACTATTCTCTGCTAATGTCAAACATCTCAATGGTATATGATAGTACCCACTTCATAGTTTCAGGAATATTAGATAATATTATGTCTTAATATATGCCAATTTCATAGTTTAATGGTGATTGCTTGCTTATGTGCTTTTAATTAGGTTGCTTATGTGCTTAATAATGATAGTTTACCTGTGTGCCATTTTATTCTTTTAATGGAAGGTCATAATTTTTAATAACAGAAAATGTTAAAACAATTAAATTTAAGTTTTCAAGCATAGATATGCAACATTGATTTATTTAATTAAGGTTTAGATAATTAACTCACACTATTTGTTAGCTTTTTAAAAAAGATTTTATTTAATTTTTTTAGAAAGAGGGGAAAGGAGGGAGAAAGAGAGGGAGAGAAAAACATCAGCATGTGGTTGCTGCTTGCATGCCCCCAACAGCGGACCTGGCCAGCCACCCAGGCATGTGCCCTGATCAGGAACTGAACCAGGGATTCTTTGGTTGGCAGGCCAGCACTCCATCCACGGAGCTACACCAGCCAGGGCTATTTGTTAGTTTATTTTTTAAGTCTAGTGAGTAGTGTATTTATTATGTGTTTAATGGTAGAAGGATGAAGAGGAAATAGGACAAAAGGCTCTGGCTCCAAGAAAGAAATAGAGGCGGCTTCTTGGGGACATTTGTGAAGCTCTTAAGAGGACTACCCAAACGCAAGGCCTCCAGGCGTGCGTTCTGGAAACTGGGTGACTGGGTGCTATGTACGGGGGAGAGGAGGGTGGTCTGAAAAGCGCTGGAACAGACCCCCCAGGAGTGGAGCAGCAGCAGGAGGCTGGGCTGCCTGCTGTCCTGCATCGCCCTCTGGCGGCAGGCGGGCAGATCTGCAGGTAGCTCTGGGGGTTGTGCAGCCTCACACAGGCTGGGAGGGCTTGCCTTGTCCTTGGCCCCAGGGGCCTGCTCTGCACAGTGTGCAGCCTCCAGTGACAGCTATGGCATCTGCAGGGTGCTGGGTGACACTTCAACTGTGAATGTGGTAGATCCCGGGCTGGTGGGTGGGGGTATCCCGGTGACCAGGTAAAGGCAGGGACTGGGTGTTAGGGGGATGGCGCCAGAGCCTTCTGAGCCATCTGTAAACTCGATGGTATGTCAAAGGTATGCGGTATATTCTGGCAGTGTATTTTCCATAAAATAGCTTTTCTTTTATAGCATGGCTCACTCTCATTACCAAAAATATTGCCCATATAAAGAGGAGAAAATAATTTGTAAAAACTCACACCAACAAGTTATTACCATAGTTAAATACAAGGAATTCAGACCTCCAGACATTTCATGTACAAATTTTGGCTGTGTCTATGTAGTATATAAATCAGGTGAGCAGTCCAAAATAAATTCATATTAAATACTGCATTATAATGAATTAAAGTGTTTTTTACTTTAGTTTTTCTTAGTTTTGGTCTCATTGTGGGACTACTCAGATAATACTTGTTGGAAACATGGTAAATAAATTCTAAAACACATGGGAAATGGATTTTTTTTCTAATTTATGAAGTCTGATACTGTAAAAAAAAAAGTCATCATTTCAGTCATGATATCCTGATAGCCTATTTGAGTTCCATCCAATCATGAGTAGTTCTTGTACATCTTAGCTCTGTAAAAACAGAATTAAAGGTAGTCATTCACATACTTCTCTCGAATGACACCTTTACCTCTAAACACTGAGCAGGGTGAGGGGTGAACAGGACTGGAACAGTTTTAACAGCCGCCATGAAGATGAGAAAATGTCAGATTCTGGATGGTAGGGAAAAACTGAGATTAGACGGAAGGGAAGGACCCATATTCAAATACCATGTTGAAATACAGACAGATGAGGGAGCAGGAATGGAAGTAGAAGGTGGGATCCAGAAACTCAGACAAAAATGCCATGTGGATGTTGTTTAAAAATCAATGCCAAGGATGAACCAACAACCAGGGGTGGGAGAAGGGGGTTAAAGAGCTTATTCCTGGAAATTTCGTGAGGGGATGACTCAATGTAGGGTGGGAAGGTGGGTCTCGCTGGTTTTCGCCACTGGAGAACCGTGATGAGGGCGGAGCTTCAGGGCTCCCTTTATAAACGCCTGTCAGAGGCCAGCCGCTCCTTCTGCTTGGAGACCCCTGGAGTTGGCTGGACTGTGGAGAATTCAGAAGGTCGCAGAAGCCTTCTGATGCCAAGAGCCCAGACAACACGGAACCCCTGGGCCAACAAGCATCGGCAAGAGGAATTCTACGATCGTAAGGTGAGCACACAACTTGCGGGAAAAAGAAAGTTCTTCCTTGTGTAAGTATGGTGAGATAACCATTACGCCACTGGAGCTCCAAAAACGTTCTTACTTTAAGAAATAAAAAACTTAACCATCAGCTGGCTTAAGACTTTCCTTAAATAATGTAATTTGCTTAGTTAATTGACATTATGTAACTTTAGTTTACTCGACCTATAGAATTTTAATGTCACTGTTTTGATATTTACCGATCATTTTTCAATTGTATGTTCCTTGTCTGTACAAATTGTGTTGTTAGGGAAAGCTCTTGATTTTGTATATTTTTTTCTTCTTTTGAGGGGGAGCTGATTAAGGAGGATTTTTTAAAATTCTTTTTAAATGAATTTATTGTTGTATTATAATTGTTTCATTTTTCCCCCGTTGCTGACCCCTGCCCCACGCACCCAATCCTGTCTCCCACACTCAGTCGCCCCCTCCCTTGTCCATGTCTAGGGGAAATTCACACTAGCTCCTTGCCTAAACCCTTCCCCTTCTTTTTTCCACTTCTTCCCCTCCCCCACCCCCTCCCCCTTCCCCTTCAGTCAGCGTCCTTTTGCTCTTTCTTTCCAGTCTCTGGTTCCCTTTCGCTGGTCTGTTTGTTTTGTTCATTAGTTTCCTGTATTGGGTGAGGTCATATGGTAGTTCTCTTTGGCCACCTGGCTAATTTCACTAAGCTTAATACTCTCCATGCTATCAAAAAAGGTAGGAATTCCTTCTTTCCTTCTGCTGTGTAGTATTCCATTGTGTGGATGTACCAACATTTTTTTGATGGGCACTAAGGCTGTTTCTGTCACTTGGCTATTATGAAAAGTGCTGCTATGAACTTAGGGGTGCGTAGGTTCTTCTGAATTGGTGTTTCAGGGTTCTTTGGGTATAGTCCTAGCAGTGGAATCACTGGGTCAAAAGGCAGTTTTAGTTTTAGATTTTGAGGAAATTCCATACTGTTTTTCTGTTTTTCCACAGTGGTTGCACCAGTTTGCATGCCTACCAACAGTGCACAAGGGTCTGCTTTTCTCCACGTTCTCACCAGCACTTGTTCTTTGTTGATTTGTTAATGATGGCCATTCTGCCCAGTATGAGGTGTTATCTTATTGTGGTTTTAATTTACATCTTTCTGATGGCTAATGATGTTGAGCATTCTTTTGTATGCCTGTGGGCCCTTTGTATGTCCTCCTGAGAGAGGTGTTTGTTCAAATCCCTTGCCCATTTTGTAATTAGGGTGTCTGTCTTCCTGGTATTGAGTTGAATAACTGCTTTATATATTTGGGAGATCAAACCCTTGTCTGAGGTATCATTGGCAAATATGTTTTACCATATGGATGTTTCCCTTTTAATTTTGCTGAGGTTTTCATTAGCTGAGCAGAAACTTTTTACTTTGACTAAGTCCCAATTGTTAATTTCTTCCTTTAATTTTCCTTGCTTAATGAGAAATATGGTGAAAATATTGCTGCATGAGATATCTGCCATTTTACTTCCTATGTTTCCCTCTAGAATTTTTATGGAGGCACAGCTCATGTTTAAGTCTTTTATCCCACTTGACTTTATTCTGGTGTATGGTATAAGTGGTGGTGTAGTCTCATTTTTCGCATGTCCCTTCCCAGTTCTCCAATACCACTTGTGGAAGAAGCTATTTTGACTCCATTTTATGCTTCTTCCCCCTTTGTTGAATATTAGTTGACCGTAGAGACCTGGGTTAATTTCTGGGCCCTCTATTCTGTTCCATTGATCTATATGTCCATTCTTAGGCCAGTACCAGACTGTTTTAATTACAATGGCTCTGCAACATAGATGATATGCAGTATTGTGATCCTCCTACTGAGTTCTTCTTTCTCAAGATTGCTATAGTTATTCAGGGTCATTTTTGGCTCCATATCATTTTTTAAAAGATTTTATTTGTGTATTTGTAGAGAGAGGGGATGGGATGGAGAAAGAGAGGGAGAGAAACACCAATGTATATGTGGCTGCCTCTCACACACCCCCATCTGGTGACCAGGACTGCCACCTGGGCATGTGCCCTGACTGAGGACCAAATCAGCCAACCTTTAGTTTGCAGGCTGGTTCTCAATCCATTGAGCCATACCAGACAGGGCTATCATTTTGAAATATTTGTTTTGAAAGTAATTTGTGAAATATATTGTTGGTATTTTTAAATTAAATATGATATTGCTGCAGGTTTCTTGGATATGACCTTTATAATGTTGAGGGATGCTTCCTGTATTCCTTTTCTGCTGAGTGTTTTAATCATAAATGTAATATGTATTTTATTAGATGCTTTTTCAGCATCGATTAATGTGATCATATGGTTTTTGCCTTTCATTTTGTTTATGTGGTTTACTATGTTTATTGTTCCGTGAATTTTCTACCATCCTTGCACCCTTGGGATGAATCCACATGGTATGGTGGATGATTTTTTTAATGTATTGCTGGATCCAGTTTGCCAGTATTTTGTTCAGGATTTTAGCATCTATGTTCATCAGAGATATTGACCTGTTGTTTTCTCTCTTTGTTGTATCTTGACCTGGTTTGGGGATTATAATGATACTGGCCTCATAGAACTTTTGGAATAGCTTGAGAAGGATAGGAGTTTTTTCTTCTCTAAATGTTGTATAAAATTCTCCTATGTAAGCCTTCAGGTCTGGGGCTCTCATGCGCTGGGAGTTTTTGATTACTGCTTCAATTTCACCACTTGTGATTGGTCTCTTCAGGCTTTCTAGTTCATCTTGATTCAGGTTTGGAAAATTATGTTTCCAGAAAGTAATCCATTTCATTCAGGTTGTCAATCTTTTCTTCATATATCTATTTATAGTAATCTGTCATTTCTGATTTTGTTGATTTGGGTCCTCTTTCTGTTTTTCTTGATGAATCTGGCTAAAAACTTGTTCATTTTATTTATCTTTTTGAAGAACCAGCTTCTGGGTTTATTGATCCTTTGAATTGTACTTTTAGCCTTTATGTCATTTATTTCTGCTCTGATGTTATTTCCTTCCTTCTACTCACTCTGGGCATTGTTTGTTGTTGTTCTTCTAGTTCTGGTAGCCTTATGGTTAGGTTGTTTATCTGAGATTCTTCTGTCCTTTTCAGGTAGGCCTGTATTGCTATGAGCTTCGATCTCCGGACTATCTTTGCTGTGTCCTGCAGGTTTTAGGGTATTTTGTATTTATTTTCCCTTGAAGTTGGTTTCTAGTTTCAAGCTGTTGTGACCTGATAAGATGCTTGATAAAATGTCAATTTTCTTGAATTTGTGGAGGCTTGTTTTGTGTCTTACAATTTGGTCTTTCTTTCAGAATGTTTCATGTGCATTAGAAAGGAAAGTGTACTTTGCTTCCTTGGGGAGAAAACATATATATATGTGTGTGTGTGTGTGTGTGTGTGTGTGTGTGTGTATACATATATATAATCAACTAAGTCAATTTGATCTGGACTGTTGTTCCATGCCATGAGATCCTTGGTATTTTTTTCTTGGAATATCTGTCCATTGTTGACAATGGGGTGTTCAAATCTCCTACTATGAATGTCCTTTCTGAAGTACTCTAAGATTTTCTTATCTATTTGGGTGCTCCTCCAATGGGTGCATGTAGGTTTACAAGGGTTATGTCCTTTTTTTTTATGATTTTATTCTTAATTTTTAGAGAGAAGAGCAGGGAGAAAGGTAGAAAGGGAGAGAAGCATCAATGTATGGTTTGCATTCCACCTGCCTCCAGCCACAGAGCTGGCTGGAGATCTGCCTTGCATCCTGGTCATGTGCCTTGACTGAGAATCAAACCAGTGACCTTTGGGTTTGCAGGCTGGCACCTATCCATTGAGCCACCAGCCAGGGCTCTTTTGGTTTGTTTGTTTTTTAAGACTTTTATTATTTTTGAGGGAAGGAAAGGGAGAGAGGTAGAGAGGCAGGAAGATGTCAATGTATTGTTGCTTTTCACCTGTCTTCAGCTATGAATCTGGCTGGAGATGTAGCTTAAAACCTAGTTATATACCCTGGCTGGGAATAAAACCCATGACCTTTGGGTTTGCAGGCTGGTGCCTTATTCTTTGTGTCATGAACCAGGGCAGGTTATGTCTTCTTGATGGATTGTACCCTTAACTATTAGAAATGTTCTTCTTTGTGTCTTTTTTTTTTTAAGATTTTTTTAAAAGATTCTATTTATTACTTTTAGAGAGAGGCAGAGAGGGAGAAAGACCTCAATGTATGGTTGCCCTTCACCTACCTCCAGCCACGGACCTGGCTGGAGACCTGGCTTGCAGCCTGATTATGTGCCCTGGCTGGGGAATTGAACCAGCAACCCTTGGGTTCTCAGGCCAGCGCCTTTATCCACTGCGCCACCAGCCAGGCTTCTTTGTCTCTTTCAATGATCTCTTTTTGAAAACAATTTTGGCTTATTCCCTTGAAATATGTGTTTTCCTCCCTTCCCTTTCAGTCTGTTTCAATCCATGTTTGGAAGTGGTCTCTTATGAAAAAATACTGTATATGTGGGTCCTGTGTACTTATCCACTCAGCTACCCTGTGTCTTTTGATTAGAGCATTTAATCCATTTACATTTGAGGATATTATTGATAGGTAGTTATTCATTGTGGTTCTTTCTTTCTTTCTCTCTCTTTCTCTTTCTACCTCTTCTTATAGCAAGCAGTCTCTTCAGCATCTCTTGCAATGCTGGCTTGGTGGAGATGTATTCTTTTAGCTTTCTCTTTTCTTGGAAGCTCCTTATTTCACCTTCCATTTAGAATGAGAGTTTTGCTGGGTAGACTAGTCTTGGTTGTAAGCATTTGCTCTTCACTGCTTGGAATATTTTTTGCCATGCTATTCTGGTTTGTAGTGTTTCTGTTGCAAAATCCTTGATAGCCTTATTGGTGCTTCCTTGTATGCCATTAGCTGTTTCTCCTTTGCTGCCTTCAGGAGTGAAGACTTTGGACTTTCTGCTGTGGTGACTGCATAACTGGAACCTTGTAAGTGGCACAAAGCCTTACAAATGGCATTTTCTAATGTCAAAGACCAATGGCCCAAAAAAGATATTATGAGGTTGCTTGACCTCTTAGGAAATCAGGTCTCACCCAATGACCACCACACATTCAAAACAACCCAGTCAAAGATTAACTGGAAAAAGGTAGCTTTTAAAGGTTATTCTGGAGAACAGTGCAAACTCAAATGGTTAGAGGTTTCTCATAGTATAAGAAAGCTTCTTACTTTCCCTGATTTACTATGAGAGACTAGGGAACATGTTAGTAAATATTACAAAAGCAAGAAACCCAAGAAACATCCTGACCTGCCCAAGAAGCCCCTGACTGCTTACCTGCGCTTCTTCATGGAGAAGAGGCTCCAGTACTCCCGAAAGCACCCTGAGCTGAACAACCTGGAGCTGACCAAAGTCCTGTCTAAGAAATACAAGAAACTCCCAGAGCATGTGAAGCTGAAATACACTCAAGATTTCCAGAAGGAGAAACAGGAGTTTGAGCAGAAACTGGCTCAGTTTTGGAAGGACCACCCTGATCTAGTCCACAACTCCAAGAAGAACCCAACCAAGGCCCAAAAGAAGTTTCAGGACAAGGTGAAAAAGGTGAAATCTCCCTCAGAAAACCCTTTTTCGGGGAAGATAAAATTCCATGGAGAGCCCCAGAAGCCCCCAATGAACGAATACCACAAGTTCCACCAGGATTTGTGGTGTAGCAGGGAGCTGCAGGGCCTGCCCCCGAGGGGGCGCATTGGCAGGCGCTGGTAGGGCGTCCCATAGGACCAGGAAGCAGGCCGAGGAGCTACAGAAACAGTACAAGGTGGACCTGGATCGCCGGCTCAGGACTCTGTCTCCTGAAGAATATGCTGCTTACACACAGAGAACCTGTACTAAGCGTAAGAACATGAACATGAGTGGAGGCCCAGTCCCCAAGGTCATAGGACAGATGTGCACCCTCCATCACCAAGGACTCTTCAAGATAGGCTGACACAGCAGCAGGGGCTGTGGGCTCTAGAGACAGAATCCTTAGTGACAATGGGGTACCATTCTCATGCCCCACAGAGATCAGAAGGAAATAAGGAAGTTGGGGGAAAGGCAGAAGGCAGTAGCTCCTTAGACTCCAGCAGTGGGGATGAAGATGAAGACAGTAAGGACAGTAGCAGCAGCTCATCTTCCTCAGGGGACACCTCTGACTCTGACTCCAGCCATGGGGATAAAGATAAAGATAAAGAGCATGAGGACTGCAGCTGCAGCTCTAGCAGCAGCTCATCTTCCTCGGGGGACACCTCTGACTCAGACTCCAGCTGAGCTTTCTTCATTCCTAAATGGTGGGATGGAGAACCACCCAATAGAATTTCCATAGTAGGCAGTTTCATGCGGAAGGCAGTATTTGTGTGTGTGTGTGTGTGTGTGTGTATTTAACTCTTCCATCTCTAAGAGATTGTATCAAATTGAAGGATTTTTCCAGTCCCCTTTATTTCTTTGCCTCTTCCTTCATTTCCCTTAATCCTCCTCAATACAGAGTGGAACAGGTTATGGGGAAGGAATTTGGGATAGTCCTCTTAATTTCAGGTTTATAAACTTTAGAGGTGAAGTCCTATGGTAGAAGAAGTATAGGACGAGCCTGTACCAGATCCCCCTACGCCATCTGCATCTCCCTCCCAGGAACTTCTTGCAGTGAAGGGTCTTGAAACCCACATGATGGGTCCATGAAGGACATATAGCATTAGACTTAATATTTCTCAAGAAGCTTTGCTTTCAAAAATTCTTGATGTTTGCCAGGTGGAAGGGATGTTGAAGGATGTGCAAAAATGGTGACAGTATTAAGAAGCACAAACTGTTTATTATAGAATAGTTGACTGATGTAAATATAGCATAGGTGACACAGTCAATAATAGTCTAATAACTATGTATAATGTCAGTTGAGTATGAAATGTATTGGAGTGGTCACTCATTAAGTTATCTAATGTCTCATTTTGGGATGCACAGATTTAATTAATATAATAATGCATTCCACCGTAAACTTTTTAAAATGGTTTTAAACAATGAGTTTTGCTTTCCTCATTTTCTGCCTGCCAGAGGCTGTCTGGGGCCACCGTGAGCCTGTGGCTGCTACACTCCCTACAAGACTGTACCTCTGGACTCTTGCACCACAGCTGGTGTGAGAAAGGAGTTGGCCATTGTAAAATGCAAAAGTGGACAGTGTCATGTAGGAGGCAATATTTGTGTATGTCTATTTAAATCTTATATCTCTATAATTTTAAAATGAAACATATATATATATACTTTTATTTTCTTTTAAATTCACTATTCCATTTGAGCAAGTATCTCATATAGCAGAATCCTCCATTCCTTCCTGTTGCTCCAGGTGCCAGGGAATCACATATTTAGCATTCAGGATTGATGGAAAGATAAACAGGTAGACAGACATACAAAGGTACATAGATAAGTACATAGATACTTAGAAAGATATAGAAATACGTACAGACACTATTTTGTTCTACTGGTCTATCTGTCTCAGTATCACATTGCTTGGATTATTTGGTTTCCTCATATGTTTGAAAATCTAAGGCTATTGCCCTCTCATTATTTTTCCTGTCTATTCCTGGCTACTTCCTCATTGTCATCTCATAAATATAAGCATTATGAAAATAATTATATCATTTTCAGATGAAAGCCATTAAGTACATAACTAGGTATCTTAGTGAATTTCTGATTTTATAGGTCAATAATCAATCATTTCTGAGAAGAATGGCAACCGTAAGAGTTTTTGTACTTCTAATCCTTTGTCTTTTAAAATGTGTTGTTTAGAATCCCCTGGATAATGTTAATAACAGTAATCCATATTATTCTTGCTTCTGACTTTCAAACTCATGTTGGAAGAATTTACAAGCATTGAAATGACACTCAATAAGCCCTGGCTGGTGTGGCTGAGTGGACTGACTGCTGGTCTGCAAACCAAAAGGTAGGTGGTTCCATTCATCGCCTGTCCGGGCACATGCCTTGGTTGTAAGCCAGGTCCCCAGTCCCCAACGGGACACATGAGTGCTTCTCTCCCTCTCTTCTCCCTCCCTTCCCCACTCTCAAAGGATGAATGAAGTACTTTGTAAAAGAAATTATGTCGATTAATAAATATTTACAATAAATTATTACCTATTCAGAAAATGCCCATTTATATTGTTCTTTTTGTTACATAAGTTTATTATTATTTGACCAATCACTTCTATTACCTATCAATGAAATTTTCCTTACATGTATTAGTATCAGGAATTGGGTCATTGTGCTACTTAATATTAAAACCTCATCATATTCCAGAAACAAACCCATAGTTTTTATTAAGACATCTCCAAAACAATGTCCCTCTGGAACACCAGTATCCAAGTGTCAAAACCAGAATTCATCCAAAATCTGAAACCTGCTCCTTTCTGGAGCCCACTCTTGGCATTGATCCCAACATCCCCAATTGCCCAAATCCTTTTCATTGCACATTCAGTGATGTTCCAGTCCTTATCTCCACCGGCGGTGAAGGTGGTCTACCCTCTCCATGCCCACCCATAGCTGTAAACCCTGGCTGGGCACAGTCTGTCCCCATATGCCAAGGTCGAAGGTTCCATCTCTGATTGGTGCACATATAGGAAGCATCCAATGAATGCACACATGAGTGTGAAAATAAATCAGTCTTTCTCTCTTTAAGTCTGTCTCTGTCTGCCCCTCAGCCTGACAGCCCCTCAGCCACTCAACCCCTCAGTCTTATAGCCCCACAGCCTGTCAATAATTATTGAAATGTAAATGGTTTCCATGAGCCATGCAAAACACACAGGGTGTTTGGATGGATTAGAAAACAAGCCCCACACCTATGCTGCATATACAAAAGACATGCATAGAAAGGAAAGGGACAAAATGGAATTTCATGAAAATACAAACAAAAAAGCCAAGGTAGGAATATTTGTATCAGACAAAATGACTTGAAAGGCTATAACAAGAGACAATGAAAGATGAAGCAATTCTAATTTCCAGTTCTGGGTATTTCTCCAAAGAAATCCAAAACACTAATTTCAACAGGCAGCATTGTTTACAAGAGCCAAGATACTTTCTTTTACCCTCACCCTGGATATACAAACAGGCTACTACCAAACTCTCTGGTATCTTCCAAAGAAACACATCTTGAGTACTCCTAATAACTCTACACCCTGTGAGCAAACTTTGATGATCCATGCACATGGGAGTCTATACACACAACCCAGTGTACATGTACAAGACATGCAGAAATACCTCTAGCAAACCATGTATGAAACAACTGCAAAATACCAAACTATTTGTAGCTGATGATTCACACCCACAAACAATAACAACTATATCACATACCTCAGATAACATATAAATACTATTCTCATACTTGGTGCATAAACACAAAATCCTCTCTCCCCATCAAGCACACACATAATCACTTCTCCAAATATATAAGCCTAATAGCACCTACTGGAATATATAAACACATAGCTCCAGCAAATGTTCCTCCAAATGGCCATGGCCCTTGAATATACACACAAAATCAATACACACACAACTCTCCACCAGACCCCCAAATCCCACAATTATCCAGTAAAATACAAATATGCAAACATGTCACCCTACACCCTATGTCCCATAATCACACATGATGCCACACTACCTCCACATACATAGCCCCACACTCCCAAATTCACAAGCAGAATTAAGCCT
The DNA here is from genome assembly GCA_004026585.1 of Noctilio leporinus. Classification (NCBI taxonomy): domain Eukaryota; kingdom Metazoa; phylum Chordata; class Mammalia; order Chiroptera; family Noctilionidae; genus Noctilio; species Noctilio leporinus. Next base: position 29,930 of record PVIW01009147.1, on the reverse strand, counting down.
GCCATCTCACAGAACACCACATCAAATCATCCCTCACCACATAACACCAGCATACACAACATGCACCAGCATCGTCAGTTCTGGAAAATCAGAAAAACACACATAACCACATGACATGCCCTGGGTATATAATGACCCTTCTACATTCCCCAATATACAACAAGAAGATCATGGCATCAAGATAGTGAACACAAGCTGTTTTAGCCATTAGAAAATCCCCAAATACAGGGGTGGAAGGAGAGAAAGGACAGGTAAATATGCCCCACCCCCAAACATAAAATACAAACACCTAACCACCAACTCCTCCAATACACATGCACTACATCTCAACACCCTCCGCATTCAACATGCAGTCCTACACACTCACAAAAAACAGGTATGACTTTCCCTCAGTCACAAATATTCTCAGGCAATACCAGCTCACACATTTCCATACATACACATCAGATTCCCACCAATTAAATTTGCACAAACCCCAACCATGCTTGCAATTGTATGATTAGACTGACAACACACTTCATTGCTATTAGAGCCAGCAAAGTCACTCACTTCAGTGACAAGAGTGTAGTTTGAACATAAGTGTTGGTTGAAATTTTCACATAAAATTATCAGAAAGTATGTGAAAGCCTCATTCATTTCCACTGATGTTCAATGAGTTGAGCTACTTCATGCTGAACAGGAGAGGAATTTTCAAAATCAGAAGAAGAGAACTGCCCCAGAGATTGTGGGTTATTCAGAATGAGGGGACATAGGAGGACCCTCAGCATTGAATAGCTCACATTCATTATTATACTCCATTGTAGGCTCAGCAATCACGGACGCCAACGGACCCCAAAGCAGCCATTTCTCAGTGTTGCCAAGTCCCTGGTGTAAACACCACAAGTGAGCTTGTGCATGAGTAAGTGTGTGCATGAGTGTGCATGTGGCAGGGAGGGAGGAGGGAGTACAGAGACCTGGGGTTAAAATAGCCCAAAGCTTGAACAGCAGTGGTGGAGCTCGTTGATGCCTAAGCAGTGAGGAGTCCAAGCATCCTTTACCTCCTTGTTTACACATCCCACTCTGGAGGCCACCATGTCTGGCTTGTGCCAGCCAGGATAGCCATTGGGGGCCCCATCCCCTCCCAGCCAGCACACATGGCCCATCAGAGCTTAAAAACCACAAAGGACTCTGGGGGACATTGTAGGACAGAGCCCCCATTTCCAGTACACATGCACCTGTGTCCTAGTGTGGGGCACCACCCCCACCGCCACCCACCACACAGAGGGAAAAACAAATGGAGATGGAGGGCTTCCTGCAAAGCTTCTCCAGCAAAGCCTCCATGTGGCCCTCCATTCAGACCATGGCATGTGCAATGTGCACTTAGGATTTTGAAATTGCAACAGTGCAATCCATGGACTTTGATGCAACCTTCCCTCCTGAAAGAGCATTGGAGCTTAACTAAAGCACATATCCTCAGATGGAGCAAGTGCCTTCCTGCACATTGGGCAGCATTTCCATGCATTCAAAAAACTAATAGGTCCTTCCTCCAGAATTGTCATTAAACAATTCTGGCAAGAAAAACAATCTGACAAAGGAATTCAGGCCCGGGAAGCACTTGAAGAGATACTTTCCCTTCACTCCATTCTTAAGAGCCTTTCCAAATGCACTAACTGGATGAGAATTTTTTTCTTAGTGGTATTATTTAGCAGGTGGAGGTTTTACAATATATGTTGATCCAAGGATATTTCCATTGCAAGTTTGCTGTTATAATATCCATCAAGACTTGACTGTCTAGGCCAGTTTCCATTCACACAGCAGGTAGTATGGGACTGATTTCACCCTCTCCTCCCTCCTCTTACTGTATTATATTGCAGAATTTGGGTTACAGTGGGGTCTTTTTCAGTGACTGTTCACAATGTGGAGGAAAAGTCATGAGGAAGAATTCTCCTGCTGCACAGCAGGGAGCCAAGCTTGTCTCCCAAGAGATCTGGTTGCAATCCTCCCAAGTTGTTACCCCTCATGTCCCTTGACCAGTTTCCTAACAATCTTCTCTCCTCTCCCAGCACAAAACACAAATGCTTGTTCATATCATTTGGACAGTGATAAATGGACATTTATGTATAATGAGAAAATGAGAATCATACATGTTTTTTAAGGGGTGCTACCATGATTCACATGCACATGGAACTACATGCAATGAGGAGCTTAGATTTTAATGAACAGGGCTGTCTGTAGGATGCAGAGAGGAAATTTGGAAGCCAATGAGGAGGGCTTCCAGGGCCAGACTAGGCAAGCTGGCATTCAGGTGGAGGCGGGTTTCTGTGAACAGCGGGGCTGGACATGGTGGAGAGAATTCTGGCTGTGTCTCAAAGTGAACATCCATCTCACGTGCAGTGCAATTTCAACCCATAGCAAAACCAGGACCTTAGAACATTAAGCCCTGTTAACACTTGGAAGCAGAAGATTTCCTGCCTTCCCTTCCCTTGCTTCAGTCCATACCCACACTGATCCTAGAATTTCAGTGCTGTATGACGGCTCTCACCAATGCCACATCCCACAAAGAGCATGCACATTTCACATGTGTGTGTGCAATTGTGTTTTGTGGTGGAGCCAAGATGCACACTGGAGTCTCCACTCAAAGTTATGCTTCTTATGGGGGGAGTAGCTAATGACTTGATAAGTGACTTGCTGTGTAGAGTCCCCAGATAAAATACAAGATGCCAGTTAAATGTAAATATTGGAAACAATTAGACAAATTTTGAGTAAGAGTACGTCCCTAACATTGCATGGGACACAATTATTCCAAAACAAATTCATTGTGTAGCTGAAATTCAAAGTCAATTGGGTGTCTATTATTTCCCAAATCTGGGCACCTGACAAGATTGAAAGGAAGGGACAACGCTGGCTCTGGGGTAAGAAGGCTGTGCCGCCAGGGGAGAGAGGCAGCAGGAAGGCTCCTCACTGCATTTCCCATTGTGCACAGTTTGACTGGGAACTAAGCAATGCCACTGATTGTTTAAAATATCACATGAAAATCATTCAGAAAGTTTCAAATAATTAACCCTTGAGCAACATTGTACTCCGACAGAAAGAAAGGAGTGACTCCTGGTGTTGGCCCTGTGGGCTGCAGGGCCTTCCCTGGTGGACTGGAGCAGGCAGATTGCTGCCCAGCTGGGCAGCTGCGGGTGCACAGCTCCCATCAGGGATGGTACTTGGGGCCCTGGGACTGCTTCCTAAACACTGACATGCACACAGCCACCCCACAGGCTGGGTCTGCAGGGCCAACCCTAATATCAAAAGCTGGGTTCTGTGTGGCCTGAAGTGCCTGTTATTTTTTCAGGTGATATGTTTGAATTTTGTCCAGGAAGTGGAGTCTGTGTTGAAGTAAGACAAGAGGCAGATAGGAAGCAGAATGAAAGACCCAGAACTAGGTTGATGGATCAAGAACTGAACTCAAGGGAACTTCAAGTAAAGTCTTTGTGCTATGAATCAAAACCAAACAATGTATAAATGGCTGGAAGAGGCACACACTAATTGTGCTACCTCTTAAAATTTGAAAGGCACTTCTGGTTCTTGCCAACCCACAGAGCCCTCCCTGGAATGTCTCCCCACCCCCACCCCCACCCATGCTACCTGCCCAGCACCCCTCCCCCGCTATGGAATGTTCAGGGTCCTACATTCTGCTGTTTCAATTCAAACACTTCAGTCCACGGGCTGCTGAGCATGTGTTGCAGCAGGTCACTCTCTGGCTCCTGGACTTGGGTTGTCTCAGTGTGGAGGGTACAGGGCAGCAGTGGTCAGTGCCTCAGCCTGCGGGATGGCTTCAGAAGGAGGAAAGCCTGGACGTTCAAGGGGGAGGGTCTTGTAGAGACAGTCCTGTCCCTGTCAACTTGGGGTTAAAATGTGACACTTTCAGTGGGGAAACAGTTTGAACTGGAGGAGAAGGAGAGAGCCCTTGACCAGCAAGGACCTGTCCCCTGGGAAGGCTGGGGGTCAGTGGAACTCTATGACAGTGCTGGACAGGAGTGCTCCTGAGAGGTGGCTGGGGATGACTCAGGGGAAATGACTGGGTGCACAGACAGGATGGCTGCAGGCACATTGGTTCTGTCTCGAGGGAGAGAAGCCACTTCAGCATGTGTGTGGAGGGAGCAGTCGGCTATGTTGTGGTGGTGGCAGGCTCAGGAGGGTTAAGGGACAGCCTTGTCCTGGGTCCTATTGTTCAAGCACCTGGAGCTTACCCACAGTGTCTCTCTGAGGGATTTGACCTGACTATACAGTCTCATGGGGGCAGTGGGGAGAGGTGGTCTGAGCCACAGGGTAGTCCAGTGGGGCTGTCTGTGGCCAAGTCTACAGTGAATGTCCACCGAGAGTGAGGCTGAAAGGCGCCCCTGCTGCTCAGCCAAGGGCTTCCGCACTTCTTCTGGCCCAAGGTCCCTCCTCCTGACTTCAGGGAGCTGTCAGCTGTTTGGGTCCCACAGGGGCAGGGTGGCTGGGACCCTCCCACCAGGATAGGGCCGAGTGCCCCCACTTGTCCTCAATTATGCCCCCTGTGGAAATGCAGTTCCTCAGATGGGCTTCATCTCCTGGAGGAGGTCTTGCTACACTCCCACCCATCATTTTGACAGTGAGTTGAGGGTTTGCTCATAGTCCACGTCTTGCTTCACAGACAGAAAACATGTGAAGTGTGATTGGTTATTTCCTTGGAGCATCTTTAAAGTTTCTTTTTTAAACAAGGAACAGAATTAGGAAGATGATCTTCTGTTTCATTAGTAAACCACCAAGGACATCTGTCCTGAGTAATTACATCATCTGGTCAACTTGTGTAACCTGCCCTGCCAGCCCCCTGTCCAAAGATCCAAGATAAAATCTGCTAAGAAGCTGGCTGGATGGGGTGGGGGTGGTGTTCGGTGAAGTGGTGGCTCTGCCCTTCCTCACAACTGACTCCTTTGGATGCTTCCCTCTCTCTTCCCTTGGTCACATGGCTTTAGAGGTCTTCACCAGCTGCCCTCATGTTAATGTCCCCCAACATTGCCCCCACCATCACATGCTCACAAGTGGAAGCTGGAACCCCTCACATTCAGTCCTCTCCCCTTCCTACCCCAGCTCCCACTCCCAGGCCCAGTGCACCCACAGACCCTGGCACCCCCTGGAGAGCATGGAACCCAAGGACACCCCCTGAGGATTTTAGAGGGTACAGGGACATGAGGGATAGGCTGGTGTGGCTGCCCTCTCTGCCAAAGGGGTGTCAGGTAGAGAATGGGAGGAGGACAGAAAGGAGTCACAGCAGGAACAGGATCAGACCTGCCTAGATATGGTCTCCTGAGCTAAACTGACCAACTGTGCTCCTATGTGACTTTGTCATCCAGGTGGACTGGCTCAGAGCTAGGGCTCTGCAAGGCTCTAGAGGGTGGCCCTCCAGGTGCCAGCCCTGGGTTCCACCCAGGCTGATGAGAGTAAGCTCTGTTCTTTGTTTCTGAGCTGGGTATGTGAGTGTCAATGTGTGTGGTGTGTGCTGTGTGTATGTATATGTAGGTATGCCCTTGTGCTGATATGTGCAGATTCCCTGTAGCTGATGTCCGTGAGCTATAAAGCACTCACCCTGTACAAGAGGATGGAGTGGGTGTTTGCTTTTCCAGTTGTCCTCCTGGTCCTACGGACTCACAGGTCACTCCCTGCCATGGGTGCTCACAGCCTCTTCCTTCTGTCCCAGGTAGAGAAGGCCCTTCACCCCTGATTTCTGGCACAATTGCTTTCCCCAGAGACACAGTGGATTTCTTGGCCTTCCCTGAGGACTTGGAGCAGGAGGAAGGACTCACTCCTGTCCAGGTGAGCCAGGGGTGGAAGGACCCCAGATGCGTTAGAGGACAGAGGGTCCCTCGGTTAGACAGGAAGGGAGGGACTCCAGGCAGATTGGGGATGTAGGGACCCCAGAGGAGCCATGGGTGGGAACACCAGGTAAACCAAGCCAGGGAGCAGCCCAGCACAGAGGTGCCCATGACTCTGCCCTCCCACCCTGGCCTGCAGCATGGCATGCTGAGGGGCCAGCTCTGGGCTGGGTATGGTGCAGGATGACAAGAAGGAGAGGATGGGAAAGGAGGGATGGAAGGGAAGAACACAAAGCTGGAAACATGGCACAAGCAGATACAAGGCAGCCACATGTCTGTTTTGAATTTGAATCATGATGTCACCTTCCTGCTTTCCTCCCCCAAAGCCATTGTCCCATCACCCACTCATCTCATCCTCTCCTGTATGTGTGTGGAGCCAGTCACTGTGCCTGTCTTCCACTCAGATGACAGAGAACGGACTTCTGTCTGTCAAGGAGGAAGAGGGTGTGCAGGCACCCCTGAGTCACAGTGCACCCCAAATGGACTCAAGTCCTTTTGAGTCTCTGGATGGCCAAGATGGCCATGGCCCTCAGCTGGGGGTCAATGACAAAGCCCCCCCACCAGAGACTAACTCCCAGGACTGCCAAAGGCACAGTCAAGCAGATGCCCACCTGGCCAATCCCAAAGCCTTTGCTGTCTCTTCAGGACATCAGGAGTGCCCAGCACTGCAGACTCCATGGCCCTTCTTTGTTCCTGAGGGTCACAGGCACATTTACTTTGGAGACCAGGGATGCCTCCATTCCTATAATGACCCCTCCTGTCAGGGACACTCTCAGGCCAGTGGGCATGTCCAGCCAGCGTGACTTCCCCAGCCTGCCCTTCCTCTGGGCCTCCCACAACAGCCTGCTCTCCTCTGCCCTCTCTATGGGTCCTTCCCTGCCCTGGGCCTTACTTCACCTGGAGGTCGAGGGTCTTGGGAAGCTTTGCAGTCCCAGCCCCAAAAGAGAAAGTGTGACCAGTCTGTCCCAGGGAGTTGGAGGAAGCTGCACTGCAGCCAGTACAGAGCAGCGGGGTGTCCCTCCCACTTTCAGACCCTGGGGCCCAGCCTAGATGTGACCTGCCTGCCCCCAGAAAATGCAAGGGCTCCTTGTCATCCCAGGGCTGATCCTGGCTGTTCTGCTGACAGGGAGGGAGGGAGGGGCCATCAGGGTGGGGTGGGCCTGGGGATAGGAGCAGCACATTGTGCATCAATTATGAATAAAGATGGTTGTGTTTGAAAATGCTCTAGTGGCCATTGTCTCCATATTGGGCTTTGTGCTGCCCCTTGGACAGGGGACCTGAGAGGAAAGAAGGAGGGGGGAGGTCATGGGTGCTGTGGATTCACAGGTGACCCTTCAGCCCCTCCTTCCAGGTTGACAGGGACTCCTTCCATCTTCTCCTGGGAGCACACAGCTCTCTCATCCCCAGGGACCCTCCCATCCCTTCTGCTCCCACAGTCAGACAGGGTGAGGGGCCTCCTGGAAGCAGTCAGACAAGGGACTTGCATAATTATTGTCTTATATAATCAGTCTTACAGTGCATAATCAGTGCATATATACAGTGTATAATCAGTCTTACAATGCACAAAACTGAGAACTCTGGGTACACAGGACATAGTGTATCTGGAGTAATGATGCTCTCACCCATCTCCAGAGCTTAATTCTTCCTTACATGAACCCACCCCGATGAACAATTTGGGAAAGTGTCTGAACACTACCAGGAGAACCTGTGGCCCGAAAAACATTACCACATGAGCAAGATTCTTATACACCTGAGGGTCTCCTCCCATTAGGGAAAAGAGGGAAAAATATGTTTATTTAGGGCAGTTGGACACTATTGGTTTTATTTTGATTTTTAAAAAGTCCCATCTACAAAAGCAATTATAAATTGTTAAATTGCCAAAAAAGGTAATAATTTTAGGCTTCCTCCCATTAAACCTACCTCGACTCACAGCTCAGGGAAATAGAAAGGTAACCTGTTTCTCAGCCTATTCAGGATGTGCCAGTAACTGCAAAGAAAATCAATCCCTGACCTCTGGCAGAGGGTCATTCCTTATGGATCAAAGTGTATGTCTCATTCACGTTCTGGAGAGATTATTTGTCTAGAATGAGAAAAAGTGTCCAAAATATAACTGCAGTTTCACAGCCTCCCTGAAGGGCAAAATCTGATACAACAGCCAAACCTAAGTCTGATGCTGCTCCTGCGTGAACAGCAGTATCACAGCTGCTGCTGGCAGATCTGGGAGAAGCAGTGACGACTGTCCAGGATCACATGCCATTTCAGCATACGGGCAAGGACATTTTCATTGAAAATAACTTGCCTTCTGGTAATGTCATTACTAAATACCCACCATGGGCTCTTTCCTCCCAGCCCTCAATGCAGATGTTACTATTGTCTCCTTTCACTGCCTATTATCATCTCTATTTCTACTTATAGAAAAGTGACTTCTTTACATGTTAAAATAAACTCACACTAATGGTATAAGCACCTTCAGCTGTGCAAGTGTAAGGCCATGAGAAAACATGTCCTGTGGTTCCCCACTGCTCTATTATTATTTACACCATAAACATAAAGAGAAGATGTCCTTTTAGCTTATTTATTGACAACCCTTTTATTTTTCACCTTTCGTAAATACCACGTATATTACATTCAGCATAGTTTAGTTATTTAATTGGACAATATATATATTTTTTTCATCAAAGAATTAAGTGCATTGACTTTCAGTAATATGAAGTTTGATTGCTTTCATTTGGGGGTATAGGTAGTATTTTATGCTATGTGTTATGGGCAGATATTTGTCCATCACTATGTTGTTTGCATTTGTTACTTTTGCCTTCCTTTTGAAATATTTAGGGAGGTTGGATTTTAGTTCTGATGGCTACTCAAGTCAGCACTTTCTTTAGACAGCAGTTACTGTCTCTAGACTGAAATATTACTTGTATTCTCTTTGTTCCCCTCTTAGATCCTCCAGTTTGATCTAATACTAACATGAAGTAACATTGCTTGTTTCCCTTAACAGTTGTAAATATTCTTATACTTCCACAAGATTTCTCCTACTCCTTTCCTCCCATTTTTCTTTGCTCGATCATTTCTACATCATCAGAGCACCTAACAATGGTATTCCTTTCATCAGTTAAATTCTGCATTTGTTTTGTCTTCTTTGATTTGAAGTTAATTATATTCCATGCTCACAAGCTTGACACTAAAGGAAGCTTTTCTTTCTTTCTTTCTTTTATTTTAAAGATGTTATTTCATAATTTTTAGAAAGAGGGGAAGGGAGAGAGGCAGAGAGGGAGAGAGACATCAATGTATGGTTGCGTTTCACCTGCCTCCAGCCACAGACCTGACTGGAGACCTGGTTTGCAGCCTGATTATGTGCCCTAGCTGGGGAATCGAACCTGCGACCTTTGGGTTCGCAGGCCGGCACCTTATCCACTGTGCTACCAGCCAGGGCAAGGAAGCTTTCCTTAATAGGGGAGGAAACAACAACAACAGAAAATGTGTATGTTCATGGAACAGAGGGGCGAGAGAGGGCAAATGAGCAGGAATGAGAACGAGTGTGTTTATTCTGGACTAGGCAGGAACCATGTGCCAGGCGTTGGCTTGGACAGGGTGGTGGAATATAGCAGCAGGTGGGGCTAATAGCTCTGTACACAGGGAGGACCTACTGCCCCCAGTAAAAGCTGAGCGGGATCAAGCACAGGTGACCTTTCAATTCAATGTGTCGACCCAGAGGTAGGCATTTGAGAGCCCTGTTAGCATTACTCACCCAAGAAAACACTAGGCACTGTGTGCTGAGCCACCATCTGTCAGGTGGCAGAGCTGAGGAAGAGGAATGCTGGCTTAGAAACAGGGATCAGAGATTGTATCATTTTGAACCAACCTTCTATTAGTTCACATGCACAGTGTCTGGTATGTTTGGAGCTTGAAGGTAAAGAAATGGCCTTTGCTGGAAGTTGCTGAGACCATCCCTCTCCTCCCAGCCCTGCCCCCACCCCACACACATTTCACCTGCACTTCTCTTTCCCTGGGCCTTGGTGTCCTTGGCCAACTGCACTTATAAGTGACATTCTGAACTTACTCCTCAGGACAGGGCTTGGTCCTGGAAGTGGTTGATTCACAGGGTCCACACCACCTCTCCCCCTGCTCTTGCCACTCTTTCTGTAGGAGTTGGGACTGAGAAGCCCCTCAGGACTCAGCTGCTGCTCTCAGGTGACCTGCTGAGCCAGCTCCCTGTGCCAGCAGCAGCCCCTGACTTGGGGCGCTGTCACTTAGCAATTGGGTTTCTAAGTTTCACAGCTCTCAGAGCCTTGCCACCCTGTGGGCTTGGCTGAGTCTCCACTTGCTCAGTGAGGCGTTCATAGGAGTGTGGCATTCATGGGGGTGCCTCCTCACCCTGTCTTGTCATGGATGCTGCCTTGCTATGCTATTTGCTCCATCTGCCATTTTGTGGCAGATTTGGAGATACTAAAAGTGTGCTGCTACTGTACTACTAAGATGTTGTGTGGAGTCCCTGTAACATGTTTAATGTGCATATAATTTGAACCTGTCATTTAAATTCTGTTATTTAACAGAACTATAAAAAAAAGCCTCCTTGTATTTCTTTGTGAAACATCTTATTTAATATTGAAGATATGAGAGCAACATGAAAGCCTGAAAACCAACCCATCACCCATTAATCATAAACTGCAATGCTATGCAGGTGTTAAGAATGAGGAAATGAACTTACATGGGGGTAACTATTCTACATTTGTAAAAAGCAACTTACACTTTTTAAATTGCATCATTTTGTTCAACTTTGTTTTGTTATCATGTGGATGAGAGAATAAAAGCTGACCCCCAGCTGGGCTCACTGTCTACGTGTAGTTTGGCAGTTCTCCCCGTGTCTGCCTGGATTTATCCCTGAGATGTGCTGGTGGGGTGAGTAGGTGTGTCTGTGTTGTCCCTCTGCGTGAGTGTGGTGTGGGTGTGAGTGGCCTTGAGTTGCCAGGACATCCTGTCGGGGTGGGGTCTTGCTTTGTCCCCTGACCTATGGAGAGAGGTTTCAGCTGCCTGCAGTCCTGAGCTAGAAAAAGTGGGCTGGAAAACCTTACCTTGTTCTTCTTCACCTTTCTTAAATGGGTGTACAGCTCGCAGTTGCTTCAGTCCTTTAGATTAGAAGGGTTTGGGGGTCTTCCTTTTGAAGTTTGGTGATATTTTTGTGACCAGAAATATACTTTAGGAACTCTTTTGTTTCATAAGTTAGTTTGTGACAAATTGTTTTGTTTTGTTTTTTAAAGTTAGTTTTCCTTTCCCATTTTTTAAAAAGATTTTATTCATTATTTCCAGAGAGAGAGGCAGAGGGAGAGAAGCATCAATGTATGATTGCCTTTCACCTGCCTCCAGCTATGGACCTGGCTGGAGACCTGGCTTACAACCTGGTGAGGTGCCCTGACTGGGGAATCAAACCAGCGACCTTTGGGTTGGCAAGCTGCCACCTTTCCACTGAACCACCAGCCAGGGCTCATTGATTGTTTCTTATATGTGTCCTGAAATTGAATACTCTAACCAACTGACTTACTCAGCCATGGTTCAAGAATTTTATATATAGGATCATGCAGTAGAAACCTTTTGAAATTGACTTTTCAAACTCAGCACAATTGCCCTACAATCCATCCAAGTTTTGCATCTATGTATCGCTTGTTCCTTTTTATTGCTGAGTCATATTTCATGGAATGGATACATGGTGGTTTGTTTGGCCATTCATTCACCCACTGAAGGACATTCGAGTTGTTTCCATGTTAGAAATATTATGAGTACAACATGTACATATTCATGTCCATGTTTTTATATGAACATCAGTTCATTTTTATAGCTCTAGGATAAATGGCCAAGAGTTCAATTGCTGAGTCATGTGTTTAGCAAATATTTAGTTTTGCAAGAAACTTCCATAGTCTCTGTCTTGCCTCTTGCCAGCATTTAGTGTTGTCACTATTTTTCTTTTAGCCAATCTGGTAGATGTACAGTGATATCTCATTGTGGTTTCAATATGCATTTCCCTATTGGCTAATGATATTGAATATGCTGTCCTGTGTTTACCTAATATCTGTGTATCATTTTAGGAAAATGTCTCTTTATGTCATTTGCCTATTTTCTAATTAGGTAGCTTGGTTTTTATTTTTCACAATTACTTCTTTAAGTATGTTACAGTGAAGTTTGTTGTCAGATATATGGTATGCAAATTATTTTCCCCATTCTGAAACTTTTTTTTTTTTTATGGATTATAATTTGACTAATGTCTTTATTTTGTGGATTGTGATTTTGTTGTCAAGCATAAAATTTACTACCTAGCCCCAGGACCAAGGATATTTCTCCTATTCTTTTTAAGAAACACTTTATTGTTTGACAGTTTCTAATTCTTTTAAATTAATTTTGTTTTAGCTTTAAATTGAGTCAAGACTCATTTGAGATTTGGACATCAAATTGTTCTAGTTGACTATCCTTCCTCCTTTGAATTGCTTATGCATCCTTTAAAACATCAGGTATATTTGTGTGGATCCTTTCTTTTTTTACAAAATGAAAAACTATTCGCCCATTGTGGAATGCTAATGTGTTTTTAGAAGAGATAATTCTGAACTTAGAATAAATTACCTTCACATGTCAAATTGGTCAATATGCAGAGCACTCTTTCCTTTATATACATTAGCATAGAAAATAATTCAAACCACTTAAATAATCACCCAAGAATAGGTAATAAAAATATATTAAGACACTGTTTAATTCTATACATTAGAATGAGTTCAGAAAGACTGATTTTACCATGAATAAGCAAAACCTGTGTCGCACCCTGTACCCTCTTGCCCTGAGGCTGGAATTGATGCAATATGCTACCTTGTGGAAATATCCTCCATCACAGGCCATTATGAAAAGCACTGAGGGCATGTATTCCTTGTAGAAGCCATTTTCTGCTTTCTCAATTTCTCAAAAAATCATGCAACTTTAGAAAAGCCTTTTTTTCCTTTCTTAGACAACAGTTGTATACATTTGAATCAGGGAACTATGGTAGTTAAATATATTTGTGGTAATGTATTTAAATATATTTGTGGTAATATGTTAGAATCATATCATTTGTTAAATAAGTTGTGTCAGATAATTTTACTTAAAAGGAGAGCTATTGACCAGGAAGGGTTTTTCTCTCTCCTATAAAAAGTTACAGTAGATTCTCCCCTGGCTGGTGTGACTCAGTGGGTTGAGCCCTTGCTGCCTATGGAGCTCTTAGTTATGCCAGTCCCTGGGATTAGAACAATGAATTCAGAATCCTTGGGACTAGGCTCCAATCACTGGCATGTCTCAGGTGCCAGGTGATTCTCAAGTGTAGTCATTATGTTCTACACTGGTCTAAGAGACCCAGTGTGTAGGGAGAAGCAGGCACCTGTAAGTTAAAAACCACAAGGAGCAGCGCTGATTCTGGCCTCTTCTGAAACCTCAAGTGAGTTTGAAAGTAGGGACAGAGGTAGAGATGAATTTCAAAATGATCCTGAAAATACCCAACACTGGGCAATATTTGCATACAACAGGATCCATAAGCCATGAGGTCAATTTCTTCAAAATATTATTAAAAATCTAGTCTAACAAGTAAGTAGAAAGAATCCTGTTACTAGTTCCAGGTCCTTGTGCCTGATGCTTTGACAGGGCAAAACTCAAAATGACCAAGTTTAGAGTAAGAAAATGTTTGTTGATCCACAAGGTGCCAATGGAGAAGGTGAAAGATTGAATTATGCCTCCAATCCATTTTAAAAACTACAGAGTTCAGTTTTCTTTCATGAAAAGCTAAAGGGAAAACTAGAAAGACAAGTAATTGATGACCCAAAGAGCTCTGGGCACCAGCAGGGGTTTCAGGAACATTGTGCTTAGTCTTTTGACCTTAACTGGTATGAGTGCAGGTCATGAGGTTCTTACAAATCTTGCTTAAAGGACACATACTTCTCTTATCTCCTTGGGAGGGGCACTTTCTGAGAAGAGGCTGCTTTTGTAAAACTCCAGACTCAAGCAGAATTCCTCTAAGGATCAGCATGCCTCTGTGCAATGACGTATTCACCTACAGGCCTGTGGAGCAAAGCAGGATTGGACAAGTTGGAGTGAGACCAAGCTCTTCTCTGTTACAATACTGTTTTCACGGATTGGAAGAATTAACATTGTTAAAATGTCAATACTCCTGACCCTTATCAATTGGTTGGGCATCCTCACATACAGTGGAAATTTTCTGGTTTGATTCCCAGTTAGAGCTTATGCCTAGGTTTTGGGCCAGGTGCCCTGCTGGAGACAGTCATGAGGCAACCAATCCACATTTTTCTCTTTCTCCCTCCCCCTCTCTCTAAAAACAAATAAAATAAAATCTTGTGAAAATGTCAATACAACCAGAAGCCATCTATAGGTTGAATGCATTCTCATGAAGATTCTAATGACTATTTAAAAAAAAAACCTTCTTTCTCACTCTAGAATTATTTTCTAGAGATTTAATTAATTAATTTTTTAGAGTGGAAGGGAGAAAGAAAGAGAGGGAGAGAAACATGGCATGCCCCCAACTGGGGACCTGAGAATTGAACCATGTGCTGCTCAACCCATTGAGCCACACCAGCCAGGACTGAAATGGCCTTTTTTTACAGAAGTGGAAAAAACGTACTAAAAATATCTCAGAGCCCAGGCTGGTGGCTCAGTGGAAAGGGGCTGCCTGCCAACCCAAAAGTCTCTAGTTTGATTCCCAGCAAAGCACATAACCAGGTGGCAAGCCAGGTCACCAGCTAGGTCTTTAGCTGGAGGCAGGTGAAAGGCAATCATACATTAATGTTTCTTTCTCTCTTCATCTCCTTCCCTTTCCCTGTTTCTAAAAATAATAAATAAAATGTTGAAAAAAGAAAAACACTCAGAGAAAGAACAAAGCAGGAGGCTTCACAATTCCTGATTTCTAGCTATACTGTAAAACTACAGAAATCAAAAGAGTTTACTGGCATAAAGCAGACAAATATTAGAGAACCCATAAGTAAACCCACCCATAGCCCTGGCTGGTGTGGCTCAGTGGATTGAGCACTGGCCTGTGAATCAAAGGGTTGCTGGTTCAATTCCTAGCCCAGGGCACATAGCCAGGTTGCAAGTCAGGTCGTCAGCTAAGTCCCCAGCTGGAGACAGGTGAAAGGCAACCATACATTGACGTTTCTCAGTCTGTCCCCACACTCCAAGGTTACAGTTTCCATCTATGGTCAGGACACATACAGGAAGCATCCAATGAATGCATAAATAAGTGGAATAATCAATCAGTCTCCCTCTAGGTCTGTCTTTCTCAAATGAACACTTTTTATTTAAAGCATGGCTAGCTTAAAAATGAAAATGTGAACCCTCAGAGGAGTTTCATAGGGCCTGCCAAGCTCTAGGAGCATTTTTTAAAATTACCTTGGCTAAACTTTCTTCAGACTTTGCTAGTTACAAACACATAATGACTTTTAAAGATAGGAGAGTGAAGGAAAAAGTATAATTCTGTAATTGATGATTTTCAATATGTTGACAATTAAAAGATAGAAAATGTTTTTATCTGACCTTTTTTTCTTTTTTTTAAAAAATATTTTATTTATTATTTCCAGAGAGAGGAGAAGGAAGAGAGTCAGAAAACCATCAATGTATGGTTGCCTTTCACCTGCCTCCAGGTCCAAACCTGGCTGGAGACCTGGTTTGCAACCTGGCTATGTTGCCCTGGCTGGAAATAGAACCAGCAACCTTGAGTTCGTTGGCCAGTACCTTATCCACTGTGCCACCAGCCAAGGCTTGACCTTATTTTTTGAACCAGTTTTTGGTTCACAGAAAATGAATGGAATGTAGAGTTTTCCCATTACCTCCAGTGCCCACACATGCATAGCCTCCCCAGCTCTCAGTGTCCCTTACCAGCGTGGTAAGTACATTTCTCACAACAGATGAATCCACATTGGCATGTCATTATCACATAAAATCCCTAGTTTTCACTATAGGGACATATTCTTATTTTTTCAATGTTACTTCCATCGTATTCCAGCGCACCAAGTTGATCTCTCCATTTACTTGGTTCTCTCTCTCTTTTTTTTTTTTTTTTTTTAAGATTTTATTTATTATTTTTGGAGAGAGGGGAAGGGAGAAAGAGGCAGAGAGGGAGAGAAACACCAATGCATGGCCGCCCTTCACTTGGCTCCAGGTACTGTCCTGGTTGGAGACAAGCCTGCAACCTGGACATGTTCCCTGGCTGGGAATCCAACCAGCACCCCTGGGGTTCACAGTCTGGCACCTATCCACTAAGCCACCAGCCAGGGATGGTTGTCTTTCTATTGAATTGATTGGCATGACACTGGTTATCATAATTACACAGATTGCAGGTGCACAATTCCACAACACATTATTTGTACACTGTGTTGTATGGTTTTCCACCCTATAGGGAAACATTTTTATTTTAACACACAAAATCTTTCAATGTACGCATATGTATATATATCAGTCAGACCCTTAACTTTTGGTTTCCTTTTATTAAAATATTTATTACATCCATTTTTGAGATCTTATTAATTTTTTATTTTATTTTTTGATTTTTTAAGATTTTATTTATTTTCAGAGAGGTGAGATGGGACAGAGGGAGATAAACATTAATCTGTGGTTGCCTCTCACAGGAACCCAACTGGGGACCAGGTCTGCAATACAGGCATGTGCCATGATTGGGGACTGAACCCATGACCCTTTGGTTCCACAGGGGCTGGTTCTCAATCTGCTGAACCACATCAGACAAGGCTACATTTTTGAGATATTTATTGAGACAAACAGAGAATGCATGACTAACACTGTTATTGCCTTCAAAGTCCTATCTGTGCAGTTTCAGTAGCATGCTAAGTATAAATACATGCATGTATCCTCTTTAAGGACCTGGAGTTTTATCAATTTCCTATGACTTCTAGATGACTGACATGTTACATTTATTTGGAAAATTCCTTAGCAGATTGTGTCACATGCTCCCTCATTGACATTAAATTTGCAAAATTAAGTTCAAGATATGATTTATTTTTTACTTCAAAAGAGCAGATCCCAGAAGTCATTTGTGTCACTGGGTGGTAGATTTATAACCCAGGCTAGACAGAGAGACACACAGAGTCAATTAGGGCTCTGCTTGTGAATTTAAAGCATTCATTTCTAATTCATTCAGCACCTACCGTTTTCCTAGCCATGTCTCATTGCATGGGATACAGAGATAAAAGTTCTCCTTTCTGACTTTGCAACACTCACAGTGCCCCAGGAAAGATGGACAAGTCAATGCACTCAGTAAGAGGAAGCATTATTTGGTCAAAGAAGCACAATACTGGAATTCAACAAACATACATTGAAATTCTGAATTTGCTATTACAATGACATTGGTTAAAATATGTCTTGATTATTTGTTTCCTCATCTACCCATTCATGAGCTGGGCATCAAATTGCAGTTAGGTATGATAAAAGATTAAGCTTGGTTTTTACACAATGCTTGGCTCTAGGTACATGGATAGAACATACTAGGTTGAGTCCACTGGGGCTGCTATAGCAAAATACCACAGACTGGGCAGCTTCTAGACAACAGAAATTTCCCTCTCACAGTCTTAGAGGCTGGACGTGTCAGATCAGGGTGCACACATGCTTGGCTGATAGCTCTGTTCCAGGAGGCAGACTTCTTGTATCCTCATGTCAGAAGGGGCAGAGGATCTCTCTCAAGTTTGAGTAAGGCACTAATGTCATTTCTGTGGGTTCCTCTCTCATGACTCAAGCACTTCTCAAAGACCCCACCTCCTAATACCATGACATCAGACATTAGGGTTCAATACATGAAGTTTGGGGCCACACAAACAGGAGATCATAGCATGTAGCCTCTTTTATCCCTTTATTTTAACCATTTCCATATTCCTCCTTTGCAAATTCCAACAGGAAATCATTAAGAAATACAAATCATACAGGAAGATCATTTACATTAAAATAAATGAAAATACATTTAGTAAAATATAATATACATGCCATGATGATTTATAATCTTACTGAAATCTGGTTTCAACTCTGATTCAATGCACATTTCAGACATTTTTCAAAACAGTGCCATTGCTATACAGATAAGATTAATGTATACAGAACAATCATAGAGATCCATGATGCAATGAAAATTGGTAGAAGTGCCCCACATTTTTTACAATGTAAAAATTTTACTCAAAGAAAAACACTACATTAAAAACCATTTGTTGGATTGCTTTACACTTTCCACAGAACAGAAACTAAAATAACCTGTCATACAATTAGTCACAAATACAGTCCTGGAGTGTTTTGTCCATTCACATGAGTATTGTCTAAAACATGTCTTCTGTATACCAGCTCAGCCCTGCCTCCACCGTGCTTGGCTGAGTTCACAAATCTGTTGTAACCTGTAGCTTCACTGTCACTTCTCTGGCTCTCCTCTCCTATAAACATTGTTCCCTGGCAGTAATTATCACCTCCTGCCCCTGCCATAGCTGCTACTGCTGTCGAAACTGTCATAGCCTCCTTGGGTTTGTGGTTTGGCCAACTGTTGGCCTCCACCACCACAAGGGCCAGAGCTTCTGCCTCCAAAGTTGCCTCCTTTCATGGGTCCAAAATTGGAAGACTGATTGTTGTAATTGCCAAAGTCATTGTAGCTTCTGCCACCTCCAAAACTGCTTCCACTCCTACCGCCAAAGCTGCCTCTGCCTCCTCTGTTCTTACAGCTGTCATAGCTGCCACTCCCGCCATGGCTACTGTCCTGGTTTCTATCACCCTGTCCACCCCTTCCACAGCCTCTGCCTCCTCCATAAGCACCACCATTACCAAACCTGTTACAGTCATCCCCTCTGTCACCACATCCACCACCATCACCACCACCATGGGTGCCACCAAGCCACCCCAGCCGATGAAGTTTCCTCCATGACCAAAGTTGTCATTCCCACCAAAACAACCTCCATGACCACCTCTGAAGTTTCCAGAACCACTTGGACTTCTTTGGCTGGGTGAAGCACTAGCATCTCTTGCTTAGATAGGGCTTTTCTTACTCCATAGTTGTAGCCCTTCACAGGATAGTGTTTCTGAATGACAGTCTTGTCTACAAAGTTATGTCATCAAAGGTGACAAGTGGAAACCTCCTTTTTCTGTCACTCCCTTGGTCAGACATGATTTCAATCACTTCCATTTTCCCATGCTGTTCAAAAAAATCTCTTAGGTGATGTTCTTCAGTATTTTCTTTAATACCACCAACAAAAATCTTCCTTACTGTTAAGTGGGCACCAGGTCTTTGAGGATCTTCTCTTGAGATAGCTCTCTTTGGTTCCACAACTCTTTGTCCACCTTGTGTGGCCTTGTTTCATGGCTGCATCCACCTCCTCCACAGTGACACATGTGACAAACCCAAAGCCTCTGGGGCACTTGGTGTTTGGATCTCTCATCACCACAAGGTCTGTGAGTGTTCCCCATTGCTCAAAATGGCTCCTCAGGCTCTCATCTGTTGTTTCAAAGCTCACACCTTCCATAAAGAGCTTCCATAGCTGTTTTGGCTCTTTGGGAGACTCTGACTTAGACATGACTGCAAAAAGGGAGACTTAAACGATGTGTATCAGTGGCATCCCCCAGCAGAAAGAGGGATTAATATTTTTATAGATGAAACAAAGAATTCATATTTGGGATGGGGGACCTAAGACCCCCAGCATACATACATATTACCTGCAAATTACAGTGCAAGGTGTTGGACTCAGGAAATTAGTAAAAAAAAAGGGAGCCACTGTTGAAGGATAAAGGGAGAAAGCAAAGAGCCAAAAAATTTTATCTTGACAATTCATTATTACTAGGGGACAATCCCTGGAGATGAAGAGACATACTTGGCTGTCTTCCTCCATGTGTCAGGGGTGGGATCAATGTGGAGGGTGGAGTCCTCCCTGATTCCTCTTGTGCTAATATGGTGGGGAAATTTGGTCACTGGGTCAGTCCCGAGGGAAAGGAGGAATCCAGGTATCTGAAGGCCTTGAGTGGCAGGGCTGGTGCTCAAACATTTTCAGAGCAGAAGCTGATTCCCTGTTCATCCACAGCTCCAGGAGCAAAGGGAGCTCTGATTTCTCTCTGCATACTCCACTTTGAGTCTGTGAAAGCAGAAGTGTGTGGGTGAAAAATGAGGAATCTGAAAGGAATTGGGTCACTTTCCTGAAAGTCTGTTGGCCATCACCAAGACCTGCAGAGGAAGCCTGGCTGGGTGAGGCCCACCAGACCACTGCCAGTCCTGGAGCTCCCTTTTTCTTTAAGGCTGAGATTTCTGAGACTTCTGAGTTAATTGTGAAATTTCAAATGAATCAGTTGGAAGCATGACCCTCTACATCTTACAAGGTGAGAGAAAAGTTTAGAAGGCCAGGCCGCACCTCTGTTTTTTAAAGATGTTATTTATTGTTTAGTAATGGGAAATGGGGAGAGATATAGAGAAAGTGAAACAATGTGTGGTTGCCTCCTACACGCCCCCAACTGGGGACCTGGCCTGCAACCCAGGCAGGTGCCCTGACTGGGAATTGACCCAGCAAGCTTTTGGTTTGCAAGGCAGCACTCAATCCACTGAGCCACGCGAGCCAGGGCTGCCCTCTCCTCTAAGTCACAGGGATTCAAATTGGCCTGAAAACAGCCACAGCAGAGGTGTCAGCCACCACCTTGTCCTGCCCCAGTGGGGCTGGTGGTGTCAGCCAAGCCCATGAGCCGACAGACGCCTTCCCAAAGGATTCCTCAGCCAAGGCCTTTTGAACAGCCACCCTCTGGCACTTGCTCAGCCTCCTGACTCTGGTCTCAGGTGGTGAACCTGGAGAGACAGGCAAGAGGTTTAGGGTTCACACACTATCTGGGTTTAAAATAAAACAGTTACGTGCAAGGGAGTTCTCATAAGATGGTCAGCTGATTTCTCAACAGAAGAAACTGACACCAAATATTCTAAGGGATGGAAAGCAAGGAACTACAATCAATGTTACTCTTCCCAGCAAGACTATCACTTAGAGTTGAAAGAGAGATGTACAGCTTCCCCAACAAGAAAAAGCAGGAGTTCATCACCACTAAACCAGTGTTGTGAGAAACACATTTTCCAGCATTGTCATCTGCCACTCATCCCATCTATTGGTTAGGGTCCTGTCACTTCAACTTACGTAGACCACCTGGAGGTTACTGAAAAGATGTTAAGGGGCTGGAACTATCTGTTGCTGGGGGTTCTGATAGTTGTTGGTAGTGTTTGCAAATAGCATAAATAGAATCTTTCAGTTGGAAAATGTTAATCTGTATCATTGTTATTATTATGTAGATTTTGAGGAATCAAGTTAACTTTTTTTCCTAGGTATTTAAAGAGATTAATAATACTTCAACTTGATTTTCTTTGGCATAGAAACTTGACTCCTCAAACACAAACTAGAATTTATCAGTAAGAAAATGGTCATTTAGCTGCTGGTAAATTATTTGAAATATAATGTAGCTTTTATTAAGTATTAGAAAAGGGAATTCAGCTGAATTCTAAACAGAGCAGATCTATGCCTCCCTTCTTTGTGATCTATCA
This sequence comes from Noctilio leporinus, assembly GCA_004026585.1. Classification (NCBI taxonomy): domain Eukaryota; kingdom Metazoa; phylum Chordata; class Mammalia; order Chiroptera; family Noctilionidae; genus Noctilio; species Noctilio leporinus. The sequence continues at coordinate 8,513 of PVIW01009147.1, read as the reverse complement.
GGGCAAACTGAGGACTCTTCCCTAATCCATGTTCATCCATTTTTTAAAGGAAATAATAAATTTTTTAAAAGATTATGTGGCCTGATTTGAAAGGCCTCCAGTATTTTTAGGTATTTATGGTCAAGTGTGCAGTGTCAAAAAGCATTAAATGTTGTATTTTTATTTGCAAATATTTCTTACTTATTATTTTTAGAGAGAAGGGAAGGAAGAGAGGGGGAGAGAGATCAACGTATGGTTGTCTTTCACCTGCATTGCAATCTGATTATGTTCCCTGGCTGGGAATTGAACCAGCAACCTTTGTGTTCACAGTTTGGTGCCTTAATCACTTTGCTACCAACCAGGGCTAAATCTTGTACTTTGTCACTTTTAAATTTCATTTTAAAATTTGAGTTGCATTGTTACTATTTTTGTTATCTTTGTAAAATGTAAATCATGTTGATTCATTTAACTTTGTTTTTCGGGGAAAGAATATTTAATTATATGTATGAGTCAATCTATTGAAAAATATTGAGTGTAGGAAGGTAGAGTGGGTCCCTAGACCCCATGTAAGCCATTCAAGAAAACATGCCTCTCTGAAAACTGTCTCAGGGATAATGAGCCTATGGTCTATGGCAAGTGATGGCCAAGTTCAAGGTTAGGTACTGTCCCTGGATCCAGCACCTAGTTACTAGAGGAAGCCCTGCTCCAACAAATCCAGCTCAAGGTGTGCATAAATAATGGGCCCCACAGGCACCTTTGAAGCAAACCAGAGGAATCTCCATTTCCCTGAGTTGGTCCTGCATAAGAATTATGTAAGTGAGGGTGACCCCGAGGGACAGAGAACCCAACTTTTCCAGAGGCAACAACTGAGACACTACCTCACTACTTGTGAGAGGAGGGAGCTCCCATCCCCCAATGGCTGGATCAGCAGACAGTCTGAGGAAAACCTTAGGCTCCACTAGCCCTGGAAGGTTTCCAGGAGTAGCCTTGCCCAGGGACCAGGAGAGACTTTAGGGAGTAAAATGAGTGGCTTCAGCCAGGTCTGTAGCTGGAGGCAGGTAAAAGACTAATATACATTGATGTTTCTCTGACTCTCTCCCTTCCCCTCTCTCTGCAATGAGTGAAATCCTTCAAAAAAAAAAGTCCACATTTGCAGAAAAGACTGGCACCACCAAGGAACCATAAGGGGTCTTTCAGAGAGACTACATTCAGGAGTGGGGTGGTACAAGTGTCCTCACAAAGGTCGGATCAGCTTGCCGGGTCTGTTGGGCCCCAGGAGCCCAGGACTAGGCTCAAGGATGGGTGGTCTGCAGGGACCCCTGGTACCCACCACGAACTTCCATGGCTGGGACGGGGCCCCCTGGCCCTGCCCGTGGCTCCACCTGCACTCTTATTTGATAACCCTGCATGCTTTTCTAGGGAGTTAGCCTCTGCTCACCAGTGGGGACCCAGTGGCCTCCTCATGTCAGGGGATGTGGGGGAACACATGGAGGGAGACCAGCACAGACCAGAAGTCCAGCCTTGTGTTTGGGTAGGAGAGAGGGCCAGGGGTGCCTGGGTAGTTTCTCTCCTGCTGAGCCTATGTGGGGAGGGGACCCCCGTTGGCTCCTCTCCTGGGAAGAGCAGCCAGTCACCTGGAGAGGCTGGCACCCAGAAGAGCTAGTGAACCTCTGCTCTTGGTTGAGAGAGGAACTGTGAGCAAGGAAGGGCTTGAGGGAAAGTCCTGAGAGGGTGAAAAATGTGGGATCAGCATGTGGCAGAAACAAAGAAATCAACTTACCTTTTTTGTCTGTAAATCAACTATGAGCCACCACTAACTCTTCACTAACGTCTCATGTGGTTGTAATTTTATTCCCAGTTGATGATGAGTTATGAGGAAATGGATAAACAAAATTACTATTTTAATTTATTGTCATCTCACTGTAATAGAACACTCAGAATTTTAGTCTGCATTTGTCTTATAGTTGTGCTTTCCTGCCTTTTACTGATTAGAACTTGCTGATCCTGCCTTCCTGCTAGATTGTGACTGAGTCAGGAATTGTAACTTTCATCTCTATAGCTCATGCAACTAAGAAAAGGCTTACAAAAAAGTAGATGCTCGATAAATTTAAAAATGTATGAATAAAAAGCATGATTCACTGGCAAAGGGATAAAAACTGCAAGTAACATCATTATTTTCTGATATTGTAATTACTGTAATAGTACACTTATAAAACACAAATAATGAAGTATTTCACTAAGGCATCACCAAAGGAGATAAACTCGAGAGTCCCAACTGATTTCATATGTAAAGAATACAGGTGCTTATGCAATGCTAATGTCCCTGAGAACAAAAAGTGAAAAAGAAAGTATAATGAGGTGGCACTGGCTTTCAACATTTTCAATATGTCACAAAACCAAATGACTGTAGTGTGGCACCAGTATATGAACCCACAGATGGATCAGTGTAATAAAAGTTGTATGCATACACACACACACACACATATAAAGTAATACATAGCAATTGAAGATAGGGTAATGTGATTTATTTGCATATAGGATATTAGGAAATGGGTGCAGTTGAAACCAAAATAGATTCAGACATGGCCTGGATCAAAAGGGACTGATTGAAGAGCAGCCAATTTAAATGAAAAAAAGGCAGTTTACATTTCTTTTTTGATAATTTTTGAAATCAATAAGAGAATTCTAATCATCTGCCAGTCTCCACCATGCACTCCCTTGGGAGCAGGCACTCCAGCTCCTTCCTCCACCACAAATCCTGGTGGAATTTTTTTATTCAGTCATTGGGGGCTTCTGGGGCTCTCCATGGAATTTTATCTTCCCAGAAAAATGGTTTCCTGAGGGAGATTTCACCTTTTTTCACATTGTCCTGAAACTTCTTTTAGGCTTTGGTTGGGCTCTTTGGGGGTTCTAGACTAGATTAGTGGGGGCCCTTCCTAAACTGAGCCAGTTTCTGCCCAAACTCCTGTTTCTCCTTTTGGAAATCTTGAGTGTATTTCCGCTTCATCTGCTCTGGGAGTTCCTTGTATTTTTTAGACAGGGCCTTGGTCAGCTCTAGGTTGCTCAGCTCAGGGTGCTCTTGGGAGAACTGGAGCTTCTTCTCCATTAAGAAGCGCAGGTAAGCAACCAGGGGTTTCTTAGGCAAGTCAGGATATTTCTTGGGTGTTTTTGCATTTGTAGGCATTTCAAAGACGTTCTTTAGCTTCCAGGATTAATTCTCTGAAAGTACGCAACTTTCTGATGTTCTGAGAAATCTCTAACCATTTGAATCTGTACATTTCTCCAGAATAATCTTTAAAAGCTATTTTTTCCCAGTCTATCTGTGACTGGGTTATTTGGAAACTCTGGTTGTCACTGTGGGAAAGGTTATTCTGTATACAGTCCAGTAGCTCTACAACATCTTCTTTAGACCAATAGGCTTAGCTTTCTGGCAAGGCCACCTGTAGGACTTTGAGTCACTTATTTGGTCCCAGCACTTTAGACACCTCAGGAAGACCTCAAAGTTCTTCACTCTCAACACTCAGCTGCTGAATTATTTCTGGACAGTTGGCAGAGGATATGATTCCCTTTCTGTGGAGAAAGAAAAGTTACACTTTTATGTGATAAAAAATAGATAATCACACTCTATATGGGCTACATCTCTTTTATCCATTAAGTGACCCTTAAAAATTCAAATTAAGCCCTGGCTGGTGCCACAATGGATAAGGCACCAGCCTGCAAACCCGAAAGTAACTTGTTCAATTCCCAGTCAGGGCACATAACCACTTGCAAGCCAGGTTTCCAGCCAGGTCCGTGGACAAAGATAGTGTTTCTCTGGTTACCTCCAACAGACTGCCTAGGCCCAGACTATGGAATGATCGGTCGTCACCAGAGGAGGATCCTGGAAGTAAAGAAAGTGCATCTCTATATGACATAGAAGGTTGAACCACAAAGACAGGAACTCAAAAAAAAGCCCAATTTAAGAAGCAAAAACAATCAAGAAGCATCACCTAAAATGGAGAGAAAAAGAAACAGTCCATCATCATCAAAAGGAATGGCAGAATCTTCAGAAAGACCGCTAAATGAAAGAGAGGCAAGCAAACTATCTGACATGGAATTCAAAATAATGATGATAGAGAATCTCAATGAGCTCAGCAAGCTCAAAGAAAACTACAAATAACTCCAGGGAAACTACAAACAACTCCTGGGAAGCTACAGGCAACTCACAGAAAACTACACCAGCACTAAAAATGACAAAGAAACTATCAAGAAGGGCCAGGAGGAAATGAAGAATATAATTTCCAAATTGAAGTACACAGTAGATCGAAACAACAGCAGGTTAGAAGCAGAGGATCGGATCAACCAGTTGGAGGACAACCTGGGAAAAAAAATTTCAGACAGAGCAATAAAGTGAAAAATGACTGAAAAAGAAAGAAGAGGTTTCTTTCTTGCAGGACAACACGAATTGCAAGAATATTCATATCATAGGGATACCACAAGGAGAAGAGCAGCAAGGGATAGAAAACCTGTTTGAAAAAGTAATGACAGAAAAGTTCCCTAACTTAATGAGTGAAAATGTCACTCAAGTTCAGGAAGCACAATGGATCCCAATGAAGATGAACCCAAACAGGCCTACTCTAAGACACATCATAACTCAAAGGGCAAATTCAAAAACTAATGAATAAAAAAATCTTTAACAAAGAAAAATAAAGCAAAACAGAAGGTGAAAGGAGTTTCCCAGATAAAAGAAGGCTAAAAGAATACATCTCCACCAAACTAGCATAGCAAGGGATGGCACAGGGTCTGCTTTAAAAAGGTGAAGAAGTAGAGAAAGTCAGAGAGGAACTCAGGTACAAAGGAGAAAAACGTCATTTAATAAGTATCTGTCAATAATAACCTTAAGCATAAATGAATTAAACAGTAGTCAAATTTAGAAAAATGGCTAGATATAAAGTCACTATCCAGAAAGCTAAGACATTTTTGTATACCATAAATGAAGCATTAGAGATAGAAGCTAGAAAACAAATCCCATTTACTATAGCTATAAGGAAAATAAAGTACTTGGGAATAAACTTAACCAAACAGGTAAAAAACCTGTAGTTGAAAAACTACAGAATACTGAAGAAAGAAATTAAGGAAGATATAAATAAATGGGAGCATATACCACGTTCATGAATGGGAAAAATTAACATCATTAAAATATCCACACTACTCAAAGCAATTTACAGATCCAATGCAGTCCCTATTAAAAACCAATGATGTAATTCACAAAGCTAGAAAGAATACTTCAAAAATTTATGCGGAGCTGAAAATGACCCCTAATTTCCAAAGCAACCATTTTTTTAAAGAATTGATTTATTTTTTCCAGAGAGAGGGGAATGGAGAGAGGCAGAGAGAGAGAGAGAGACATCAATGCATGGTTGCCCCCCACCCACTTGCAGCAACTGACCTGCCTGGAGACCCAGCTGGGAATCCAAGCAGTGACTCCCTGGCTCCCAGGCCAGTACCCTATCCACTCGGCCACCAGCCAGGGCCACAGTGGATAGGTGCTGGCCTGTGAAACCAAAAGCCCCTGGTTTGATTCCTAGCCCAGGGCACATAACCAGGTTGCAAGCCAGGTCTCCAGTCAAATCTGTAGCTGGAGGCAGGTGAAAGGCCACAATACACTGATGTTTCCCTCCCTGTCTGCCTCTCTCTGGAAATAACAAATAAAAATTTTAAAATAACCAACCAACCAAACAAACAAACAAAGGTAGAAGGAATCACAATACTGGATACTGGATACCTAGAAAAAAACATAGGCAGTAAAATTTCAGATACCCCATGGAGCAATATATTCACCAATACGTCTCCAAGGGCAGGAAAATAAAGGAACAGATAAACAAATGGGACTAAGTTGAAGTAAAAAGTTTCTACTCAGCTAAGGAAAACATCAGCAAAATTAAAAGGGAACCAACTATAAGGGAAAACACATTTGCCAATGATATTTCAGACAAGGATTTGATCTCCAAAATACATCCAGAAAGTTACCTATTTTGCGTATCTTTCAGAAACACATCAGTTGACAGCTCAGCATTCCAGTTATAAATTCAAACTTCCCAGCAGCTGCTATACCCAGTTAGGGGAGGATCTTGTGCACACTCCCCAACTCTTATACCACAGGTAATTCCCTGTTTCTGCACAAGCTGCATGTCTCCCTTCCCCCTATGCCCACCTCACAAACCAGGTGAGTTCTCAGGCCGCGTGTCTGTCTGAGGGTCGTCCAGGGAAGAGTGAGCGCCACTGTGAGTTCTCTACCTGTTCTTGGGGAGGCGGGGGGAGACTCTCTGTCTATCTGCCAGCCTGCCAGAGAGACAGGAGTGTTGGCTGCCCTATTTTAAACCATGATGGTGGCCTGTGACGTTATGGTAAGGTGACCAGTCGTGTCCACCTATAAAATCCCCTGCAGTCTAGTAAATGTTAAAGCAGGAGAAAGCTAAAGTCCCACACTTTCTGCTGTTTTGTGCTAGGGGGTGGGACATAGGAGCACAGCCCTTTCTCCTGAAAGAGGTACTTCTCATATCTATGGCTGGTGACTAGTGTCTTGGTTATGGAAATGACTGACTAAAACAATTCCCCCAAGAAGATGGGAAGGGTTACTGACCAGAGAGTAGTCATGGAAGAATTTACATAGTTACATGAGATTTCACAGGTGGCCACAATTGGTCATTCTACTGCTGTGTCACAGGCCAGCAGGAAGGCTGAATATAGATCAGAGGACTTGTGGTCCTGCTCTCTCTCTCTCTCTCTCTCTCTCTCTCTCTCTCACACACACACACACACACACACACACACAAACATACACACACTCTCTGTTTGGCCTCCCTCCCTTCCGGACAAGCAGCCAGACTTGTGTTTGCTCTCGCTCTCTCCAGGACTGACAGGTAGACAGACTTGCAGACAGGCACCCTCTCTCTTCTGGCTGACGAGCAGACAGACAGGTGACCTGAGAACTCACCTGGTTTCTTGAGAAGGGAGTAAAAAGGGGAAAGAAGACATGCAGCTTGCAGAGACAGGGAATTACATGTGGTACAAGAATTGGGGAGTGTGCGCAAGGCAACCCCCTAACTGGATATAGCAGCAGCTGGGAACTTTGAATTTATAATTGGAATGCCAAGATGTGAACTGTTATGTTTCTGAAAGATGGTATCTTTTGTTTGTCTGTTTGAAAGCTAGCCTAATCAGGCTCATCTCTTTATTTTAGGATGTTGTTAAAAGGCAATGGTATATAATGGCATAATTACACCTTTAATATAAATCTGTATGCCCTCAAATAAACAAAATACCTTTTCTTTTCACCATTGGTTATTATGAATCAATTCAGACATCAGGCACAATGGGAGCTTTACAATTAGGACCCCCCCACAAAGGATCTGTCACATAAATTCTTACATCACCATTCTTTGGTCAAAAACCCCTCCCATCTTTTGAGGGGAAGAGGTTTATCCAACTCTGCATAACCAAGACACTAGATACCAGCCATAGATATGCAAAGTACCTGCCTCAGGAAAAAGTGGCTGTGCTTCTGTGTTCCACCTCCCATCCCCAAACTGCAAAGAGTAGGAGGTTTTGGCTTTCTCCCATTCTGGAACAGCTCTGGCATAAATGACCCCTGGATACGGACAACATGTGGGGACTGACTGTGGGAGAGAGGTTAGGGAGGGTGGAGCAGGGGAGACCAGCCGGGGGAAAATGGGATAAATGGGATACAACAACAAGTTAGTTTACAAAAAGAGAAATGCCTCAAAAGTAAAAAGCTTTAAAACAACAATGGAATACCAATGCAATCTGTTAGCATGGCCAAAATCCCTGCTGTGCATCCTACCCACCCATTAGTCACTTAGACACCTGGGTTTTGTTATCACATCAACTATCCTGGTGTCAGTGTTTATGTTCAAGTAACCCTTATTTTACTTAATCGCCACAAAGCCCCAGCATAGCAATGGTGGCCATTTATATATGCCAAGATAAATCTATTAAGTGCTTCTTTTAAGTTAAAAGGTATGTATTTATCTATAGGAAAAAATCATAGGCTATATAGGAATTTGGTAATTGTCAAGATTTCATGTGTTCATGGGGAGTCTTAGGATGTGTCCTTTTTGGATAAGGGAGGACTACTGTAGTTCCAGGACACACTGTTCTCAAACATATATGTTGATCATTTTCTATGACCTAAAGAAGTCTAACGATGCAAAAGATTGTCACAATAAAAACATTTAGAAAGTTCTAAATTAAAAGGGATATATTTTTTAAAGACTTTATTTATTATTTTTAGACAGAGGGGAATGGAGAGAGGCAGAGAGAGAGACATGTATGTATGGTTGCTTTTCACCTGCCTCCAGCTATAGAGCTGGCTGGAGACCTGGCTTGCAACCTGGTTATGTGCCCTGGCTGGGAATTGAACCAGCAACCTGTGGGTTTCTAAGCCAGCCCCTTATCCACTGTGCCACCAGCCAGGGCTTAAAAGGGATATTTTTAATTTGAGAAAGTACAGGTAGAAAAGCAATATAATCAAT